>PVKV010029477.1:0-23552 GCA_004027835.1 Alouatta palliata | reverse complement strand
CCGTCTCAAAAAAAAAAAAAAAAAAAATCTTTAGTATTCCCTATTATTCACACCCCCTTCAACCCTGAAAAAGAAAATTAAAGGTAAGAGGGCAACATTCATTAGAGACAAGAAAGAATGAGGAACCTAGCTCAGCTTTCTCTCAGCTTTGTTTCACTAAGACAGTAAAACAGAGTGTTAAAGCAGAAGTTCCACGTGTGAACAATTAACTTGTGAAAAAGCAAATGTAGTAGAAAAGAGACATTAGGCAGATGGTTGTGCCTGTTGGCCACACAGCAGCAGCATTGGGCATGACCAGTGCGGGTACTGGTTACGGGCAGAGGACGGGGTATCTCCAAGGTTATGAAAAAGCCAGGTTTTGATCATTTGGAGATGAGACCTCTATGGATGGGGCACCATATCTAAAGGTTCACCACTTATATTGCAAATACGCATTCACTTCTCCGAGAGTGAGCAGCGAAGACAGAGATTCTCAGTCTTCTGACAAGGTCCTGGGGCATCAGAGCAGAACCCATTCTCAAAAACACCCATACCAGCGTGCAAGCCCTTGGATGCACATAAACACTCACAATACACCCAGAGTCTCCAGGTGACACCAGAGTCTCCAAATCCCCATATCCCATATACCCAATGCTCTTACAGTCTCCATCCCCCAGCAGACCACAAATCAGACATGCCTTTCGAATGGCAAGAGGGAAGGGTACGGCACACACACTGCTGGTAGCACAGGCCCGTGGAAGAGTGGTGTGAGAAAAGCACCCCTGGACAAGCAGGATGAGCGGTGGTAAAGGCATGTCTCACACCAGCATCTCCTCTTACGTCCTAATGTGACACTTCATTACTACCATTTAAGTGAGTTTAAACTAGATGCTTCTGATTGAGCCCCAGAGCCAGAGCTCCCCACCCACCATCTGCATACTCACTTCTCCTTGTTTAGGTGTCTCTTGACCCAATAAAGCTGAAAGGGGAAGCTTCCTGCCTTTCCACTTCTCTTGGCAGAGTAGATTGATATGATTGTTCAGATTCTACAAGAATATATCACCTCTAAAATATTGCTTGACAAATGAGCCGCCTTTTCTAATTTGCTCAAAGACGTCACCTGGGCTTGAGGCAGAACTGTCCAGAGAGCACCAGGACAAGCCACTGTGACGTGCAACAAGAGAGAAACAAAAGCTAAATGAAGAAGAGTATGCCTCAGAATCAAAGAATTGGATTTAAATCCCTTTAAACCATTTTACAGGGGCCCAAACCTAATTAACTTCTCTGAGATTCAATTTCCTTATCAATATGGTGGTGACAAGTGACTGTTGTTTGAAGACAGCATAAGCAAAGCACGCAGTACTTAGGAGATATATTCTTCCTTTAATTCCTTTTTTATTAAAAGATGGGCACAGGGCAGGGGCTTCAGCTCAGAAGGCCTTGTTGAGAACGGAATGAAGGGCAGGAACTGGAGAGAGGGGCGAAAACTTTGCCAGCATTATCTGTGGGGCTGTTCTCCACCTGCCATCTTTCCTCCTGCTTCCCTCTAGGTCTCAGGCATCTTCCCTTTTGATAGACTTCCCCTTTCACAAGACTTCCAACAGTGAAAAAATGAAGTCACTACTTTTTTTTCAGTGCCTCTAAGGCAAAACAGGGAAACAGGCAGTCACCACTATGAACAAGTGACTACAACAAGAGCTAGGCCAAACTCTGCCACGAGGATTTCACTGTATTGGGCCGGTAATGCTAAAGTCCAGCTTAGACTCTACTGAGTGAACGTTTGATGAACCACATCCTCTTGTGAACAACTGGACCTCAGATCAGTCATGCAAAAAGTAGCACCCCCATCCCCAGACAACTAACTTCCCAGGCTGTGATCAATGAACAGCCAAGAGGGCAGGTCAGGGAAGTCTCAGGACCTTTCTAGGAAATCAGTACCTTTCTCTGGGTTTGTTCTGCCTGAAATGATACCTGTCTCCCTCCGACAGCTTAGCATATGTGAAGCATTTGATCCTAGCAGCAACTCTGCAAGGCAGGAAGGCAGTAGGAAGAGGCCCAAGAGGAATTCAGTGTTAAGGCAGAGAGACTGACAAAGGGGGCCCTCCTGAGGCCACTCTGGAAGGTCCTAGCGAGGGCCATGGTGCAGACCCTTCACGTCACTATAGCTGAGATGAGGTACAAGGTTCACAGCATATAACCTAATTTCATTACAAGAATGAAGACTCAAAGTTTAAATACTACTGTGATGGGGCTCATTAGTAACAAGTTCTCCAATATTCGAAAGGCAAAGAGGATGTGTTTTAGCATAAAATTAACACTAGCTGCTGTAACAAATAAGCCCCCAAACATATGACATCTCAAACACCGTAAGTGTATTTCTCACTCACAATCAGAGTCAGAATGGATGTTTCTAACCCACAAGTGGGGCTCCTCCAAGCAGTATTCTGGGCACTTTCCATCCTATGGCTCCACCGTCTTTAACGCAGGACTCCAAGTGGTGGAAAAGGACGGAGCAGGGGAGTCATACATGGGTGTGTGTCTGCCAGGGTGAGAGTGTGTGTGCATTTCCTCTACTCACCTCACTCACAAGGCCACACCCAACTGTAAGGGAGGCTGGGGAATGTGGACTGGATTTGAACCCAAGAAGAAGAAATGGTTTTCTAAAGAGTTGGCCATTTACTGACATGAAAAGGTCAGAGTGATTTGCAGAGCAGATGAATTTTAAATACTATAATTATTTCCTTGGCCACACTTTAGACATAATTTATTTCTTTTTCTTTTCCAGTTAAACCTGAGCCTCCTTTTGACCTAAGTGTCATCTATCGTGAAGGAGCCAATGACTTTCTGGTGACATTCAATACATCACACTTGCAAAAGAAGTATGTAAAAGTTTTAATGCATGATGTAGCTTACCGCCACGAAAAGGATGAAAACAACTGGGTGGTATGTAGCTCAACTACATTAATAAAATAAAAACGTACGAATGTTTTATATTTTGCTGTTATGGTAGTGCATTTCCCCTGGGAGGACCTAAAAATTTTGCTTTCAAAACATGCTTTGTACTGAAAGAAGCTCCCAATTCTAGCCCCACAAAAACCTGGATCTTCCCTGGTGCATACTCTTCTAGCTCTAGTTATTTTTTCTTGCTCTAATTTTGGTCTTCAGAATGTTTCTACATTAGTGAGTTGGGTAACAACATAGATTGAGACCAAACTGATCCTCCGTATTCAGAGACCTCAAAAACTGCCATGTCTAGTACCACTTTCATAGGCAAATCAGGCAAAATGTATATCTGGGTATAACCACCAAGTCATAGGCACATTCTGGCTTATGGGATTCGTGGGACCAGCATGAGATAAGGAACAGAGGCATAATGTTTGTCTTTGTTGTTTTTATTTTAAAGTCCAAGGTCGCTGTTTTTGAAGTAATAGCTTAATTTTCATAGTTAAGTAACAGCTTAACCCTTCATAATTAGAAGAGTTACTTAGACGCTCTCTTCCTGATTTGTTGAGGTTGGAATGATCTGGCAGTACCTAAAAGTTATTTTGGAAAGGGGGTAGCAGAATAATGGAGTGTACCAGGTTATGATATTTCTTTTAACCCACTAGCTTAACTTCTTTCTGCCCCTCAGGGATGAAGAGGAGATGATGATTTCTCTTTCTCAAGGCCTTCTTATTCTTGCTGTCCCCTTTTTTCAGGCCAAGATTGGCCTTGTTTGTTTGCTGTGTGATGCAAGATGCCACTTGCATACATGCAACACCTGACCCAAACCACCTGCTCCCTCCTTCTACTCACCCACCCCGCCCTGGATGCACACACACCAGCTGGACTACCTTGATCCTGCCCTCTTCCATTATTCATCTGAAAATTGCACCAATGGAAAAGCAACTTAGTGGAGAAAGGAGGGATCACAAATAAATGGTGACAGGACAATTAGTTAAATTGAAAAAAAAAATTTTTTTTAAGACAGTCTTGCTGGGTCACCTAGGCTGGAGTCCAATGGTGCGATCTCAGCTCACTGCAACCTCCACCTCCTGGATTCAAGTAATTCTCCTGTCTCAGCCCCCCAGGTAGCTGGGATTACAGGAAACTGCCATCATGCTCAGCCAATCTTTGTATTTTTGTAGAAATGGAGTTTCACCATGTTGGCCAGGCTGGTCTTGAAGTCCTGACCTCAGGTGATTCACCCGCCTCGGCGGTGCTGGGTTTACAGGCATGAGCCACTATTCCCGGCCAAAAAATTTTTAAATTAAAAAAAAAAATTAAGCTAAATGCCAACCTGCCTTCATAACAACAACAAAATAACAGATGATTTAAGGAAATTACACAACAGTGAAACTCTAAAAAAAAACTAGAAAAATATAAGCAAATATTTAGATAATCTTAACATGAAGAAGAACTTTCTAAACATCAAAGCTGTAGAAGAAAGGAAAGGATTAAGACATGTGACTACATAAAAAGTAGAGGCTTATAGATGTCAAATTACATAATAATCAAAAAATGCAAATTTAAAAGGATTAAATTATCACTTATACAGCTGACAGATGATTAGTATCATTAATATATAAAGAGCTCTTATAAATCATTAAGAAAAAGCAAATATCACCATAGAAAAATGAGCAAAAAATTGGGAAAATCTCATAAAATATGGAATATATAAATTCAATAAATACATGAAAATGAACTAATTATCAAATAAATACAGATATAAATAGCAATAGACTACTTTTTATATATCAAATTAGTAGAGTGTGTTTTTGGTTTTATCTTAAAGATAATACACTGTGTGGGGGAGACTTTTGTCTCTATATTTCTGTTGACAAAGTAAAATGGCATCTTTCTGGAGAGAAATGATTCCTGCTCACTAACCTAACCTAACGTTTTGTCTCCCCTTGATATGTGACAGGAGAGAGAGAAAAGAGGAAGTGTGGAAAGGGAGAGCCTGGGCAGTGCCTAACTCACCTGAATAAGACCCATCATTTCCCTCTCCTCCTTGACCACTCACAGCATCCTTTATAAGCTCAGATTCTGTCCCCCATTTTGCTGTTGACTCCTTCGCATATCAGAGCTCCTTATTCTAACAAATATGAGACAACCTTAGGAGAATGCTTATGGGACTAAAGGAATTCCACCTGAAATGATTTGGGAGATTTAGGCAACACCTCTTTTCCCATCGTAAGAATGTAACTGCACTCTTTACTCTCTAGCACGTGAATTTATCCAGCACAAAGCTGACACTCTTGCAGAGAATGCTCCAACCAAAAGCAATGTATGAGATTAAAGTTCGATCCATCCCTGATTACTATTTTAAAGGCTTCTGGAGTGAATGGAGTCCAAGTTATTACTTCAGAACGCCAGAGATCAATAATCACTCAGGTAAAGAATGGTGGTAGAGTTTTTGTTCCCCCAGAGTGCTTTGCAGGTCAAAGTGTGAGAGCAAGTGAGAGGGAGATTATTGAAACTAACCAGCAAAATAGGACCCTCCTGGAGTGCATTTTTACACTTTGGAGAATGACTTCCTGCTCTCCTTGCTCCTTTTGTGAAGAACAAGGAAGCAGAGGGAGTGGGGTCCTTACTTGGCTGAGAACTAGAGCAGGCAGTCTGTGTTCCTGGAAGCTGCCATAAATTTTGAGCAATATCCCCACCCACTACCTCCAGTTAACCAATTTAGCCCGGGACCCCAAAGGCTGGTGTCTCTAAGGCCTCTCCAAGAAGCATATTTATTGGTGTCAGGTGTGCAGGCAGGTGTGGCTGTCCCATATCTCTTTGCCAGAAAGATGAAGATATCCTTGGAACTGGAACTGAGAATGTTTAGGAACTGAGACACCCCCTCCCTAGAGTTTGCAACAGGGTGAGCATCTGTCTCATTATCCCCCGCTCAGGCCTCTTTCCCTTGGTGGAAAGTCAAGAAGGGAAGGGAACATTGGTACTTTTGATGCCAGACCATGCTTACATTTCAAGTGGCAGATGTTCTGGGCCTGGTCATCTGAATCAGTGCCTTTTAAGCCAAAATCCCTCCATAAAGCTGTCACATCTTCCTGTTAACTAAGAAGCAACTTTCAAGAAGTAGTAACTGGGCCCACATTACTAAGTAAATGTGAAGCATCCTGAGACCCTACCCCGCTGCGTGGCTACTGAATGCTTATCAAGATCTATTCTTGCTTTCCAGGGAAGACGAGTCCTATCTTACTAACCATCAGCATTTTGAGTGTTTTCTCTGTGGTTCTGTTGGTCATCTTGGCCTGTGTGTTATGGAAAAAAAGGTGACTTTCTTCAACTAATAAAGAGGGTGATTATGTGGGATCACAGACAGTCAGAGCTTGATCCTCATTTATTGACGAGAAAACTACAAGGGGGAATAAGGCATTTCACAAATTTAGTGCCCAGTATCCCTATCTATCCTCAGTGAATTCCCACAGTGAATTTCATAAGAGGCAAAAATATATAAATTGGACATTAGGCAAACCCTGTAACCCTGTCACCAAAGTAAGAATTCTGTAATGCAATGTTTCCCAAGCTTTTCTTCCAGCATCCCCTAAAGGTTGCAGAAGCCATCATTCGTGGCAAATGCACAATGTACTTGAAGTTTTGACTTTCAGTATATAAATTCATGGAATTTTGTATTCTAATCAATGGTAAGGCTATGTTTGTTTCATCATAAAAATGATGTGTTAGGCATGCACTTGTTAAGTCACTTAATATTCTAGGAAGATGCCCTTGGCGGAAGGGTATAACCCCCAGGATTATAAATACCCTAATTTGAAAAGCACTGCCTTGAAAGTACTAAGCAATTTCCCTGGGTAACTTGAAAATATTCCCCCTACTTCTGCCAAATAGCTGACAGAATTGCTGCCAGTAAAGAGAAGGAATATAAAGGCAACACTTAAATTGGGAGTAAACAATGGGGTCAAATTGTACTTCCATGGCTCCACCAAAACTACCTCCTTGCAAGCCTTGGTGTTCCTTCCCTCTGGGGCTTTTTCCCAGAGGTATATTACTTTTATGTCTGGCTCACAGAATAGATTGATAGCACTGGTCTCTGGTTCAACCTCTCCTTGAATAGATAGGGCCCTGAGGCCCAGAGAAAGCAAGTTCCTTGACCACCTAACCTCCTTGCAAGCCTTGGTGTTCCTTCCCTCTGGGGCTTTTTCCCAGAGGTATATTACTTTTATTTCTGGCTCACAGAATAGATTGATAGCACTGGTCTCTGGTTCAACCCCTCCTTGAATAGATAGGGCCCTGAGGCCCAGAGAAAGCAAGTTCCTTGACCATGGTCACCCACCTAATTGGGATAGAGCCAAGACTGGAAATCTGTTCTTCTGATCCCGGGCTCAGAATAAGTGGGAAGACTCAGTGTGCCTGTGCCCTCTGCCATTCACTTCATTTATCAATGTCCTCTGATTTCAGGATTAAGCCTATTATATGGCCTAGCCTCCCAGATCATAAGAAGACTCTGGAACATCTGTGTAAGAAACCAAGAAAGGTGAGTGTTTTTGGTGCTTAAAAAATATTGTGTTGGCAACATCCCAGTGGCCAAGAATGACATTCCAGGACAAGGAACAGTTGACGCATCAAATACCTCAGCTTCTGGTATCGATGCATCCTGTAACTAGGGTCCCTCCTAAAACCCTAGCTGCAGTGGGGAACTGAAACAACATACACAGCTCAGAACTTCTGGGCTCCCTGGGGCTGGAGGGCACAGCTAGTGGTCACGTCAAGTCTTGAAGTGTCTCAGAAGCAGAGTCCATTGAGGAACATGCAGGCAATTCTGTGACGTTCCCTGTCAGAAAACTCTTTAGACCTTTTCCTGAACTGAACCTTTGGTGGTGTGTCTCTCTGGTGCCATTTTAATGCCTTCTCTCCTTTTTCTGTGCAGAATTTAATCGTGAGTTTCAATCCTGAAAGTTTCTTGGACTGCCAGATTCATAGGGTGGATGACATTCAAGCTAGAGATGAAGTGGAAGGCTTTCTGCAGGATACGGTTCCTCCACAACTAGAAGAATCTGAGACGCAGAGGCCTGGAGGGGATGTGCAGAGCCCCAGCTGGCCATCAGAGAATGCAGTCACCACCCCAGGAACTTTTGGAAGAGATTCACCCCTCAGATGCCTGGCTGGGAATGTCAGTGCATGTGATGCCCCTATACTCTCCTCTTCCAGGTCCCTAGACTGCAGAGAGAGTGGCAAGAATGGGCCTCATGTGAACCAGGACCTCCTCCTTAGCCTCGGAACTACAAACAGCACCCGGCCTCCTTCATTTCCTCTCCAATCCAGAATCCTGACATTGAACCCAGGTGCTCAGGGGCAGCCCATCCTTACTTTCCTGGGATCAAATAAAGAAGAAGCATACGTCACCATGTCCAGCTTCTACCAAAACCGGTGAAGTGTAAGAAACCCAGACTGAACTCACCGTGAGCCACAAAGATGATTTAGAAGGGAAGTCTAGAGTTCCCAGTCGCCCTCACAGCACAAAGAAGACAAAATTAGCAAAACCCCACTACACAGTCTTGCAGGAATCTGAAACATTGCTTTGACCACGTTTCCTGAGTTCAGTGGCACTCAACATGAGGCAAGAGCACCTTGCTTCTACTATGTGGATTTGGTCACAAGGTTTTTTAGGGTTTGTTTTCGTTTTTATTTTTTTGAGATGGAATCTTGTTTTGTTGCCCAGGCTGGAGTGCAGTGTCGCTCGGCTCACTGCGACCTCCACCTCCTGGGTTCAAGCCATTCTCCTGCCTCATCCTCCCCAGTAGCTGGAATTACAGCCATGCACCACCAAGCCTGGCTAATTTTTGTACTTTTAGTAGAGACAGGGTTTTACCATATTGGCCAGGCTGGTCTCAAACTCCTTACATCGGAATCTGCCCACTTCAGCCTCCCAAAGTGCTGGGATTACAGGCGTGAGCCACTGCACTCCGCCTGGTCACAAGGTTTAAGTTGACCTAATGATTCAGCTACTTTTTTTAAGAAAGAGGAAAATATGAAAGAGTAAAGGAAAGGATTTAGGAGTGAGGAAGGCAGGAAGATAGCAAGAAGGGAAAGAAAGAAAGAAGAATAAAAATGATAGTTGCCATTACTAGGATTTAGCATATATCCAATGCTGTGCAAGGGCTCTGCACACCTTGCCTCACTTTCAGCTCACAATAATCCTGGGAGCTGTGTGCAATTACTATGACTGCTCTCTTTTTTATAGATCATTACATTCAAGAACTAAGGAGTTAAGTAACTTGTCCAAGTTGTTCACACAGTGAAGGATGAGGCCAAAATATGATGGCTGGGAGTCTAATTGCAGTTCCCTGAGCCATGTGCCTTTCTCTTCACTGAGAACTTCCCCATTCTTGAGTGTCAAACCTCACTAGTAACAGGATGTGACTAGATAATTTATGATCCAAACTGGGTCACTCTGGAAAGCAAAAGGGGAACTTATATATAATCCCTCCAGGACAATGAGCAGAAACTAGGACTGCCCCAGACAAATGGGGACATACCTATGGTCACTTACATTAAAATGGCTATGAGAAAGAAAGTGGGGGAAATTAGTCTTGTGGGTGTGAAGTCCCATGACCAACCATGGCAAGAGAAGGGAAGAAGGCAAGAAAAAGCCATGAAGCCCATTTGATTTCATTTTTCTGAAAATAAGCTCAAGGGGATAAATTAGAAACTCACAACTCACAATTTCTCTTGTTTGTTACCAAGACTGTGATTCTCTTGCTGCTACCACCCAACTGCGTCCTCCATGATCTCAGAGGAACCTGTCGCTGACCCTGGACATGGGTATGTTTGATGAGTGAGAGGAGGCATAACTCCTCCCATGTGTATAGACACTACCCGAACCTAAATTCATCCCCAAATCGTCCTGAGTTCTCCAGCAATAGTTGCTGCCACAAACTTCAGGGAGAAAGAGTTACAAGCACAGGCAATGAGTGAATTGACTGTGGCTACATTCTTGAAGACATACAGAAGAGACATATTATGAATGTTTGACATTTATCATCTTGCCTTTCTTGGTCTAGATTAATTTCTAATGACTAGCTCAAAGTCAAGGCAATTGAGTAATGTTAGCTCAGGGAAGTGCAGCAAACCCGTCTTCCACAGGCCTCCAGACCCTGGCTGTTCACAGAACCACAAAAAGCAAAAACTGCACAGAAAACTGAAAAGGGGCCATAGGTTCAGGGTTTTGTTTGAGGTTTGTTGTTATTGATTTTCTGTTTTGAATTTTTTTCTTTGTTTGGTTTTTACTTTATTTAGCGGGATTAGGTATTTTAGTTCTCGTTTGTTTTGTGTTATCTGTGAATGGGGTTTTAACTGTGGATGAATGGACCTTACCTGTTGGCTTAACAGACTGGTAAAATCAGACCATCTTGTTCTTCAGATGAGTGTTTTCCTTTCCAAAGTGCTCTCCTCTGCATCAGCAGTAATAAATACAACACCGTAATCCCTGACGTCTACTTAGTGCTTTGGCAATTTTCAAAGCACTTCCATAAGCATTCTTTCCACCTACTTGATAGGCATTTATGGAAAGCCTGCTATAAGCCAATCATAGTGTTAGGCGCAGGGGAGCTAAAGACAAATAAGGATGACACCCTGCCTCATAAAGTGCAAAATCTAATGAAAGTGACAGCTTAGTAAACAAATTTTTATTGTACTATAAAATGCTATAAAAGAGGCATGTTGAAAGTGTCCTGTTGACGACAGGGCAAATGCCACAAAAATGATGTAAATTTGCACAGAGAAAAGGTAGAATCTGCTTGGTTTGTAGGAAGCAGAAAATATTTTTCATCAGGTGGGCAGATGCTCTTTACCTTTTGTAGGGTGAGAGTCAAGTCTCAAATAGGAGGTTCCACAAAGTCTCATGCCCAGCCTAGGTCTCTGATACCTTATGCACAGAAGTTCTTTGAAGTATTTATTGTTTTCTTTGACTTATGGAAAAATTGGGACACAAGAATACAGGTAAATTACCCAACCTCGCACATTAAGTCAGAACTGGGAGCGGTAATGTTGTATCCCTGGTATAAATAGACAGTCTCTCGAGGAAATGAAGAGATGAACTGGAGAGAAACATTGAGGTATCTCCAGCTCTAAATTCCTCTGTCTCAGTATTGTTTGGCAGATGTTATCATTGTAATTTAGTGTCTGAGCATCTGTCTGTTACTGGAGTATTTAAAATGCATGTATTATAATCATATAATCATAACTTCTGTTAATTCTTGATTATATACCTAGGGACAATGTGTAATGTAAGATTTCTAGTTGGTTCTGCCCAACTAGTTTCCCCTGAAAGTAATAAAACTTTCAGATTTTATTAAGGAAAAAAAAAACTTACTGATCAGGGGCAATGTATTAATCAAAAATGTAAACTGCTAATTCTATATAGCATGAAATGAAAAGACAGCTAAATTGGTCCAACAACCATGTCTAGGGCACCCTGGCTTAGGCGGTTGATTTCTTACCAACCTTTGCCTCTTCCTTCAATGCGATTTCCATGGGAATTTGCTTCAGAAAAGCCAAGTATGGGCTGTTTCAGAGGTGCATACCTATGTGTTCTTAGCTCTTCTAGAGGGGCTAAAAGACTTGGAAGGGACCAGGAAGAATATATGGCAGAGCTCCGAGAAATGATGCAGATTAGTGGCATTTTTGCCTGGTCTGTGGTTTACTGTTGGGATTCTTCTTTAAAATATCCATTGTTCACTACAGTGAAGATCTCTGATTTGACTGTGTACTTTCCACATGCATTACAAACATTTTGCAGAGCTGCTTAGTATATAAATGTATATAACCATATCATATTTAATTAAATGCTATGGAACTCTTTGTGGCTGTGCCTGTCTTCTCTGGAATCTTCAGATAGAGGTATACCCAGAACGGACCACACGTCTCTTCAGCCCCTGAAAACATTATGAGGTCATCTGCTGTCACTTTATGAGTTTGGACTTTCAGAGGAATCTCTTTTTTGTTAAGCAGTTAGTCAATTAATAAATCAATTAACGATTTGTTGAGGATCTGCTCTGTACAGCTTTGCACTGTGCTGGTCACTAGGGTCACAGAGGTAAAATGGGACACTTCCACCTCACAATTGCATGAAGGCAAAGACACCTAGGAATAGGAACAATGTCATGCCATTGTTTTAATGCAAAATATCCATTATGATTTTTAGCTATAAGCAAGAAACATCAGTTTTGGCTAATTAAGCAGAAAAGGACCTTATTACAGGTTATTAGGAGGGCTCACAGACTGTCTAGGAGGGTGAAGAACCGGTCTTGGAGGCCCACAGAGCCACTTTGTATCTCTGCCACTGACACCTCCCCAAACTGAAAATAGCTACCTCCATTGCTACCACCAGCTGAGAATAGTCTCAGAAGCAGCACCCAATGGCCTCACATCCCTGGCTGTGGGCTTAAAGGCAGAGCTGGAGCCTGTGGTTGATGAAGCCTAGTTTGGCTGCCTGAGATCTAGCAATAGGTAGTGGGGAAGAGAATATCAGACATTTTCATCTTCCAGTCAGAGGCAAGAACTATAGCATGGGGCATTCCTCAAACATAGGAAGAACGATCCACTTCTAAGTGAAGGAAAAAAAAAAGGAAGAGCAAAAAGGAGGAGAAGGACATACTACAGAATAAATAGCAAAAAAAGGGCAATGTGAAGGAGGTCCCACTTGATATGGTAGCACAGGGTAAGTCAGAGCACAGTAGATAATGGAGCCTGGAGTGTGGGAAGGATGCTTTCTGGTAGAGGAAACACTTGTTCAAAGTCCTGACGTAAGTGCATGTGAAACATTTGCAGGGTTACCAATACAGTGGGTGATGCCTCCTTATCTGTCTCAACTGAGAACAATAATGTGTTGGTGGTTACTCCAGAAAGTTGTACAAAGAGCACTTTCGTAGGAAATAACGTAAGTGGGGTGCAGTGGCTCACACCTGTAATCCTAGGTTTGGGAGGCCAAGGTTGGTGGATCACCTGTGGTTAGGAGTTCAAGACCAGCCTGGCCAATATGGTGAAACCCTGTCTTTACTAAAAATACAGAAAAAATTCAGCCGGGCATGGCAGCACATGCCTGTAATTCCACCTACTTGGGGAGGCTGAGGCAGGAGAATTGCTTAAACCCGGGAGGCAGAGGTTGCAGTGAGCTGAGGTCATGGCACTGCACTGCAGCTTTGGCAACAGACTCCATCTCAAAAAAAAAGAAAAAGAGAGAGAGAAGAAAAGAACATATATTTACCTTGGACATTTCACTTTAATTTAAAACAGCTGGCTGTATATTAATTCACCACACATTTATTACATCATAGTCCCTCTGGGCTGCTATACAAAATGCCATAGACTGGGTAACTTATAACTGATAGTCGAAATCTATTTCTCACAGTTCTGGAGGCTGGGAGGTCCAAGATCTGGGTGTCGGCATAGTTGAGTTCCGGAGAGGGCCCTCTTCTGGGTTGCAGACTGCCAACTTCTCGATGTCTTCACATAGTGGAAGCAACAAACAAGTTCCTCTGGGTCTCTTTCATAAGGGCACTAATGCCATCCAGGAGGGCCTTGTCCTCATGACCTAATCACCCCCAAATGCTGCACTTCCTAAAACCATCACCTTAAGGGTTAGAATTTCAACATATGAATTTTGGGGGAACACAATGTCAAACCATGATACGTTACAAGATTCCATTCTTTGAGTGTGAAGTTATTAATTGTAGCTTCACCTTTTTCTTCCTTAGGTAACAGACTCCTGTAACACATAATCTACTCTTTCCAGTTTGACTTTTTGTTAAATGAGAAAGGACTTTAAAACTCTTGCAAAGAAAACTAAGTGTAGGGGACTAGCTTTTTTAAGATTTTCTGCTCCCGGATCTTTTATCATCACTTTTCCATCCCAATTTGCTAGTAACATTTTTTTCAATTTGCTAGTAACATGTTATTATCAAGTCTTTTCAAACCATTCAAAGTAGTTTTCATAGATCAGCAGCCATTTTTGCATATTTACATTCCATAATCTTGCATAATACAATTACAAGTCTTGCTGGCTCAAACAAGTTTAGGAATACACACAACTGACTCGGATGAGTTTTACGTGGCAGTTGGTGGGATCAGAAGCACGGAGTGCACCAGAACAAGAGTCCTCAACCCCAGGGCCACAGACCAGTACTGTTCCATGGCCTGTTAGGAACCAGGTCACACAGCAGGAGGTGGGTGGTGGGTGAGCAAGCATTACCACCTGAGCTCAGCCTCCTGTCAGATCAGTGGCAGCATCAGAGTCTCATAGGAGTGTGAATCCTAATGTGAACTGCTCATTTGAAGGATCTAGGTTGCATGCTTATTAGAATCTAATGGCTGAGGTGGAATAGTTTCATCCTGAAATCACACACACCAGCCCCACCACCAACCCTTCCCCTGAGTCCATGGAAAAACTGAACAAGTGTTTGAAACCAGTCCCTGGTGCCAAAAAGGTTGAGGATCACTGCTCTAGAAGACAGCCTACTAGCAGTTAAATCTCAATGTGAGCATCAATGTATTTAACAGAGAGAACAGAGAGTGCTGCTCCTCTCAACAAGTGGTTCAGTGGAAGCCCTCCGTGGACAGTTATTTCACTTGGTTTTCCTGGTCCACACAGTCTCCAGAGCAGTGGCTGGAGATCAGGCTTGGCAGAATTGGCGGGGGCCAGTGATTAGGCATTTGGCATGCCAGCCTAAAAAGTGTCATTTATTCTGCAGAAAATAGAGGTGCTAGGCAGGATTTTAATCAGCAATGTGAGGTGAAATAATTCATTTTCTGTGCATGTATCAGATTTTAGGAAGGAATTTTAATTCAGCAGGATATAAATATAAAATAATTCTGACATTTCTTTAATTACTCATCTCCAAAGACGTTCTGTTGAATATCCCTTTCTGAAGTAGATTCCTTTAAGTCATCAAAGTTTAATTCTTCTTGTTTTAAGATGCAGTCTCATAGTCTAATTAAAGCCACGCACACCCTAACGTAGGCTTGTGGCAAGGGGAACTTGGAAAGAAAGGAAGATAATAGCTCCTGTTTCTCTACTCTTCCCCCTTCTTGGTTTCTTCCTCCTCCCTTCTTTCTCTTCCTTCCCTTCCCCTCCCCACCTCTTCCTTTTTCTTGTTCTTGTTCTTCCTCCTTCTTTCTTCTTCTAACAGCTTAAAACACCACACATTTTCTGTCTCGCAACCTCTGTGTGTCGGGAGTCTGGGCAAGGCTTAGCTGAGTCCTCAGCAAGGCCGCAATCAAAATGTTGGCCCAGGCTTGTTTCTCTTCTGGAGGCTCCATTGGCAATTGGTCCAAGCTTACTTAGGTTATGGCAGAATTTATTTTCTTGTGCTTCTAAAACTGAGAGCTCCAGCTTCCTGACAGCTCTCACTCTCGGCTCCTAAAGGTCCCACAACCTCTTGTATGACTCACTTCATATGCTTTTTTTTTTTTTTGAGACAGAGTCTTGCTCTGTTGCCCAGGCTGCTAGAGTGCAGTGACACGATCCTGGCTCACTGCAAGCTCTGCCTTCCAGGTGCAAGAGATTCTCCTGCCTCAGCCTCTCAAGTAGCTGAGATTACAGGCCACACCACCATGCCCAGCTAATTTTTATATTTTTCGTAGTAGAGACAGTTTTGTCTTGTTGGCCAAGCTGGTCTCAAACTCCTGACTTCAGGTGATCCACCTGCCTCAGCCTCCCAAAGTGCTGGAATTACAGGTGTGAGTCACCGCACCCAGCCCATAAGCTCTCTTTCAAAAAGAGGCTTGCTTCTTCAAAGCCAGAAAGGGAATGTGAGTCTACTAGCAAGATAGAGTCTTATATAAGTGATATTAACACAGGCGTGACATCCCATCATCTTGCCATATTCTGTTAGTTCGAAGCAAGTCAGAGGTCCCACCCATATGCAAGAGGAGGGAATTATACAAAGACATGATTCTCAGGAGTTGAGGATCACAGGGGCCGTGTTAAAGCATGTTTGACACAAAAGCTAACTCAATCATGCCATTTTTAGTTCAGTCTCTTATTAAATCTTCACTAAAATTTGGATTTCTTCTCCTTCCATTCTCCTTAGAGTTTTAGATACATGGTGTTATGAATTGATTTGTGTCCCCCCAAAATTCGTATGTTGAATTCTTAACATGTAGTAGCTCAGAATGTGACTTTATTTGGAGATAAGTTCTTTAAACAAGTAATCAATTTAAAATGTCGTTAGGGTGCAGGGTAATCCAGTATGACTGGTATCCTTATTAAAAAAAGGAAATTTAGAGACAGACATGCACATAGGGAAAACATCATGCGAAAATGAAGGCAGAGATAAGGGGTGATGTTTTTAAAAGACAATGAGTATCAAATATTGATAGAAAATCAGCAGTAGTTAATAAAGTGGCATAAGGCAGATTCTTCCTCACAGCTCTCAAAGGAACCAAGCCTGCTCGCACCTGGATCTCAACATTCTACGTTCCAGGACTGTGAGACAATAAATCTCTTGTTTAAGCCACTCAGTCTGTGGTGCTTTGCTATGACAGGCCTAGAAAATGAATGACATGGTACTGGGAGAAGACATCTGGGCCATGTGACTTTTTTAGACTCCCCCGAGCTCTAAACTTCCAGTCTTGTCTGCGGATGGTATCCTCTGTGTTGTGTCTACTGCTAATGTGTCAGGACTCATCATGTTCCTTCAAACATGGATGATCCACATATCGTCTATTAACTTGGTCTCCATGTGTTGTCCAGGAAGCTTTCTTCATCCTCTAGACCTCTCTGCCTCTTCAGGCATGAGAAGCAATTTGATCTAATTTCTTCTTTAGAATGATCCCCCCGTGCAGGTAGAGAATAGGTCATATGACAGCCAGACTAGAGCAGGGACAGATGGATTTTTGTGACCTCTATACTCACTTAGGGGATGCCACAACCAGGTAAAACGTGAGCCTGAGGCTAAGACCAGGTGGGTCTTTGTGCCACCTTTGAGTTCTTGTCAGAAAAGTTATTCCTTCTTCTCTCCCACTCTTCCATCTACCAGTACTTACTACTTACTAAATATTTGTTTCATTCCAAGAATAATATAGATAGTAGAACTTGTGGGGCTCCAGGGAAATCCCTCAGTCCCTGAAATAGGAGTTTGCAGTTAATAGCTTTCTGAGTGTCTTATTACTGACTGGCTGAGAGTTAGATAAGTTAGAGCTTGAGTGAAAGCTTTTATCCTTTTCCTCCAGAACGTCTCATAATAGGGAATCAGCCAGCCTGCTTGTCCCAAGACCTTTGCTCTTGCTCACTCCATCTGACACATGGTTTCTCCGGATCTTTGTGTGGCTGGCTCCTTCTTACTCTCCAGGTCCTAGCTTCTATGTAACCTCCACAGAAGTGATCATCCTGATGAAAACAAGGCCCTCCTCCTCATAGTCTCTATCATGCCTCCCTGTTTATTTCCTCCAAAACCCCTTCCTTAATATTAACTACCAATTATTAACCACTAATTCATTACTAATTATTAATATTAATTAATTAATTTTGGCTGATTGTTCTTAATGCCTCTCTCCAATTCTAAAATTCAAGTTCCACTACCTATATTATTCTTGAAATAAAACAAATATTTAGTAAGTACTGGTAGATGGAAGAGAAGGAAGAGTTTTTCTGATAAACAGAGGAAGATGGCCCAAAGACCCACTTGGTCTTAGCCTCAGACTCACCTTTGACCTGGTTGTGGTGTCCCCTAAGTAGGTACAGTGGTCAGAAAAATCCATCTGACCCTGCCCTAGACAGGCTGTCATATCCCCCACCCCCACTGGGAATATCTTTCTAAAGAGGAAGTCTGATCAAACTACCTCCCTAACTAAAATCCTTTAGTGGCTTTCCAGCATGGCATATGACATAGCTTGGATTCTTGTCCCCATTCAAATTTCATGATAAAATGTAATCCCCAGTATTGGAGGTGGACCCTGGTGAGAGCACCATCCCTTTGGTGCTGTCCTCTCAAGAGCGAGTGAGGTCTCACAAGATCTGGTTGTTTAAAAGTGTTTGGCCCCTCCCTGCATCCTCGCTCCTGCTTTCACCATGTGACTCCCCTTTTGCCTTCCACCATGATTGTTGCCTTCCACCATGATTGTAAGTTTCCTGAGGCTTCTTCAGGTTACCAGAGATGTAAAACCTGAGCCAGAGTCTGGCTGCAGCAGTGACAGCACTGAATCCTAACCAGTAGACCACCAGGGAAATGTAAGCCAGTGCAGTTTGAGCTTAGGTTCTTGGCCTTCCTAAACCCGAAGAATGAGGAAAGGGCCCCCAGAGGTACAGTGACTTTTAAAGCTGGAATAAAAGTTGTGGACACAAAGAGTAGGCAAAGTGCGGTTTATTAGGCAGGGTGAAAGGACAGCTCCCACGCTTGTGTGGGAGGAGATCCAGAGAGGAATCCCTTCAGGCAGGGGTGGCTGGAGTTTTAACTCTTAAGTTATTCCCGTCCCATTCATGTTCTTGTCCAATGAAAGGAGTTTTTTCAAACTTCCTCTGGATTGATCTTCAACTCCGTTATTGGATTAGCTACTTGTTTTATAACCCTGAGTCACAGAGCCCCCTCCTCCAAGAGCCAGCATAGGAAATTCCGAGACGAAGAGCCCTACCTGGCTTGTGGGTGGCAAACAAAGAGCCTGGCCCATGGAAAATTGAACAAAGACCCCTAGCCAACTGAGGCAGGAAAACCAGAGATCCCAGGAAGTCCCTCTAAAACAGCCCCACACTCAGAAGCCAGGCAGATGTTAGCACCATGCTTCCTGTAAAGCCTGCAGAACCATGATCCAATTAAGCCTCTTTATATTTCCAGTCGCAGGTATTTCTTTCTAGTAATGCAAGAATGAACACACACGGCATGGAAGGTTCTTGATGATCTCGTATATTACTTTATTGTGGCTACTTTAATAAATTATCACAAATTTGGTGGCTTACACAACACAAATTTATTTACTCTCCTGCAGATCAGGCACCAGAAGTCCAAAATGAGTCTACAGGGACAGAAATCCAGGTGTCAGCCGGGCTGTGATACTTCTGAAGCCTGAAGGGAGAATCTATTTTCCAGCTGTTCTTGTCTACCGGAGGCCACCTATATTCCCAATCCCACAGCCCCTAGCCCCTTCCTCTGTCTTTTAAGTGGATTATTTCATCCTCTGTTTCTATCATCACAATACCTTCTTCTTACAAGATTCCTTGTGATTACACTGGGTCCACCTGGATAATCAAGGCTCGTCTCTCCATCTGGAGATCTTAACATAATCACATCTACAAAGTCCCTTTGGTTATTGAAGTAACATATTTATATGTTTTCATTATTGGGAAGTGGGACACTTTTGTGGGAGACAGGGATTGTTCAGCCTACTTTTCTTTCTTTCTTTTTTCTTTCTTTTTTTTTTTTTGTTCTTTTTAAAGAAGACTTTATTTCCTTGTTTTGCAGATGAAGCTGGCTCTTTCTTCACCTCTTGCCACCACTCTCAGCCTGTGGTCTCCATCGCCAGCCTTTGGACTTACTGCCCCCATTGTCTAGGTAATTCACACCAGTCCCTCAAGACTAGCCACAGGCATTGCCTCTCCTGGGAAAACATCCTCTTACAGGCCAGAATGTGATTCCTGTGTGCATTCCTAATAGTACCCTGCTTATTTCTATTGTCACCACACTGATTTGTAATTACTTGATTTATTTGACTCTTCTGGGGGCTTTTAAGCATCTCTTGCTAAACGATATACCTAAAATTTTATAGGCATTCCCTCATAAATGTTGAATGAATGAATCAAAGAATGAATAAACATTTAGGAAATGATGTTGTATTAGTCAACTTGTTTCCTCATCACTGTTAAAGATAAAAGAATGCCAAGCCACATTGTTTAGACAGAAGTAGGCACCACATCCCCGAGAGAGGAGCACATCTGGGCAGCCATGTGTGAGAAGTCAGTTGCATTCCCCATACACAGTTGCCTCCACAGCTGTCCTCTTAACCACTGTAACCACGGAAGTGGGGGGAAATAGGGTGGGGTGAAATGAAAAGAAAATTTTCCAAACCTTCATTTATCTAATAAATATAGATATTTAATTTTGTTTTCTCAGTTATTTAGTTTATTTTAGATTCATATGAAAGTCTACCCTAATTTCTGAATATTAATGGCTTGTGACATTTATGTGTGCATTTGTATGTAGCTTGCAATGACACAGCTGTTCAGACAAAGAAAGTGTGATGCATAAAATCTATTGGGTTCAAGGAACACATTTACCCTCCTCAAGACTCCCTGGTAAAAGCAGTGAAGCAAACAATATGCACAGCCCCTGAGGGTTGAAAAATAAAGCTTAAATACTGAATTGTGCTGAAACACTTGAGTTCATCTGGAGGGCCTCTTAATAGTAAATTATTAGAACCAATTTGCCTTTACCCTAAGTAAAGATTTTTCATAAAGAAGGGGTGGAGAACTTACAGAGACTGAAAAGGACTCTTTGTTTTATGACAAATTAGTACCTGCAAAGTTTTAACTGCACTAGTCATTAGATAAAAATGCAGAATAATAAGAAAATGTTTTACTATTAAGCTTATCTGCTGATAGACTGAAATACAACTTTTAGAGCCTAAGAAATCATGAATTTAATTAGCACGTCAGTGAATGCTATAGTATAAGACTGTTAAACCTGTTTTTTACATAGTTATAAACTTTCATGAATTTAAGTGTGAAGTTGCCAGTGTATAATTGAATGCTACTTAAAGCTTTATTATTTCAAATAAAGAAATTTAATAAAATAGTAAGAGCAGATAAGCTATGGTGAAATTTTAAAAGTACTCCATTATATTGAAGGATAAAACAAAACTAAGTCTACTGTCGCTGCATTTAACATCGTTCTAGAAATTCTAAGAAATGCAATTAAACAAGAAAACAAAGTAAAAACCATAAATATTGAATAGGAGAAAATTAAATCATCATTATTGGCAGATAAAATTATTGTATATGTGGAAAACACAAGGGAATCAAGCAAAAAAAACCTACAAGACACAGATACTTTCTATTCTTGCAATATTTTCATGTTTGTTTATTTTTTTAAATCTTTATTGAATCTTTACAACTAAACTAATATTTGCCTGAGCCTTTAAATTCAAAAAAGATAGACATGTGATGTAACAAGTTGAAGATGCTACTCTCTAATCATACTCTTCAGGAATAATCATATTTAATAACTGATATTTAGGCTTCCAGATTCTCTTCCGTGCATACACTATTATTCTAAATATCATGCAGAGAAATAAATGTTGGGGAGTAGCTGCACAATTCCAGAGAAGAAAAGCATTGTGAAGCGATGAACCATACAAGTGGTTTTAAAATTTGATTCAGCAGGAATTGACAGATCAATCAATGATATAAAACAGAGAATCTGTGAGTTCAAATCTATCCAATTACAAAAATTTCATCCATTTCTAATCAGTAGGATTAAAGGGGATTATTTAACAAATAAGGTTGGAATAAGACACTAGCCATTTGCAAACAAAGAAAAAAGATAACTGACTTCTTATTTCAAAATAAATTCCATATAAATCAAATATATAAATAATTTTAAAAATAAAAACAAATGCTTAGAAGACATAGGTGAATCATTTTATATTTTTTGGATGTAAAAAGCATTTCTAGATAAAACGTAAAACCTAAAAGCCATAAAAGGAAAAGATTGTTGACTAGATACAATTTAGAAAGCAGGTAATTTCTTTACTAAATTTTAAAAGTCATGACAAAAAGGAAAAATAAAAAGAAGCTGGAGAAAGACAGTAACACTATGACAAGCAAAGTTCTGTTATCCTTCTAAGACCCCAGAGTCTTATAAATCAGCAAGCAAAAGATGAAGAGTCAATAAGAAAATGAACAAAGCGCATTAACAGAAGACTCACAGAAGAAATAGAACAAACTTTAAAAATAGGAAAATATTCTCAATCTCTGATGAAATTAATGAGATAAATGCTTTGCCCATTAAACTGTGAAAATTAAAAAGATCACTAAACTTCAATGCTGAGGAGAGCATAGGAAAATAGGCTTTCCATTATACTGTTAATAAGAATGTAAACTAGTACATACTTTAAGAAGACAATTTGGAAATACATAACCAAAATTTTAATGTGTATACCTAGAAATTCTATCTACAAAATATTTACATACTCTTATAACTAAGAAGAATTGTAAATCTAAGTCAATTGTAGTATATTCATACTATGGAATACTAACAAAGCCATTAAAAATTTCTTTTAATTAAAAAAAAAAAAAACGTTTTCTTCTTAGACTCTTCATCTTTTCCTTGCTGATTACTTGCAAGACTCCGGATGTTAAGGATAACAGAACTTTGCTAATCATAATGTTACTGTCTTTTTCCAATTTATGTTTATCTTTTCTTTGTGTTGTGACTTTTAAAAATTTAGTAGAGAGGATCCAAGATGGCCGATTAGGAGCAGCTGAGGATTGCAGCTCCCAGTGAAAACATGGAGGGTGAGTGGACGCCATATTCCCAGACGGATTTTTATTGCCCACAGACCAGGAGATTCTCAGGAGGAGGAGCCCCATGGGTCCCCAGCGCAGCTGGTTTGGCCGGCGCAGCTGTTTTTGCCAGCTCGGCTGTTTTCACCAGCGCCACTGTTTTGGGCAGCGCCCTGGTGCAGCAGTTCCCCATACAAAATACGTGGATCCAGGTGCCGTTTTAGCTGGCAATTGGAGCTCCGGGAAGGCAGAGCCACCCATTCATCTGATTAAAAAAGGGGACTGAAACAGGCAGCCAGGCCAGGAGATTTCCCAGGCAAAAAACGCCATGAAACTCAGCGCCCACGGTTTCAGCTGGCACACTGGGTCACCGCCCCGGAAATCACACAGATCCTGGTGCCTTTTCAACAGGCGGCTAGAACACCTGGGAGACAGTCGACCATTCAACTTAAAAAAAAAAAACAAAAAAACACTCTGAGGCAGGGAGCCAGGTGATCCGGCTAGGCTGGTCCCACCCCCACAAAAAAACAGTCATCAGAAATGCTCTGGATTGAGAGTTTCACAGCAAGCACAGATGAACCTGGGACGGTCCAGCTCTGTGGGGGAGGGGTGTCTGCCATTACTGAGGCAATCTGCCACTACAGAGGAAGTTTGCCATTGCAGAGGAGGTTCTAACTACACTGGTATAAACTGGACTGCAGGTAAGTTCACACAGCAGCTGGGCGGAGCCCACACCAGCTCAGCAAAGCCTCTGCAGGCAGTGACTAGGCTGCCTCATTGCTGGGCAAGGCAGCCCTGAGGAAAAGGCAGCAGCACAAGGGAAACTCATAAATAAAGCCATAACTCCCCAGGACAGAGCACCTGTGGAAAAAAAGGGGTTTATGAGTTCTGCTGCAGCAGACTTAAATGTACCTGCCCAGCAACTCTGAATGAACACGGGAGCTCACAGCTCAGCACTTAAGCTCCTATAAAGGACACTCTGTCTCCTAAAGCAGCTCCCTGACCCCCGTATATCCAACAAGTCACCTCATAAAGGAGAGCTCAGACTGACATCTGGCGGGTAATCTTCTGGGACAAAGATAGCAGAAGAAGAAACTGGCAGCAACCTTTACTGTTCTACAGCCGCTGCAGGTGA
>PVKV010029476.1:7282-23664 GCA_004027835.1 Alouatta palliata | reverse complement strand
CCCAGCTAATTTTTGTATTTTTCGTAGAGACGGGGTTTCACCATGTTGGCCAGGATGATCTCAGTCTCCTAATCTCGTGATCCACTGCCTTGGCCTCCCAAAGTGCTGGGATTACAGGTGCAAGCCACTGCACTTGGTCCAAAATAAAAATTATATACACATTCAGCAGTGGAGGGTCTGCACAGACTGGGTTGGCCACCTCTGCCTCCTCCCCAACTCCGCACCACCCCTACCCTCTCTCCCAGCTACACTGACCTCCCTTCAGGACTCAGAGGACCCCAGGACCTTGCACAAGCCATTCATCCTGCCTTTCAGAGATGCACTTGCTCTGGAAGCCCTCCCTGATGCGAGACTTGGTCAGTGCTGTCCCATGCAACACCCTTCCTTTGTAGCATGTGTGAAATTTGCAGAGGCACATTGGTTCACGTTGCTGTTTGTTTGTTTGAGGCAGGGTCTCACTCTCTTGCCCAGGATGGAGGGCAGTGGTACGATCTTGTCTCGCCTGCAACCTCTGCCTCCCGGGTTCAAGGGATTCGCCATGTCAGCCTCCGGAGTGGCTGGGATTACAGGCACCCGACACCACGTCCAACTAATTTTTGTATTTTTTAATAGAGATGTGGTTTCACTATGTTGGCCAGGATGGTCTTGAACTCCTGACCTCAGGTGATCCACCCACCTTGGCCTCCCAAAGTGTTGGGATTACAGGCTTGAGCCACTGCACCCAGCCCATGTTACTATTTGATCAATATCTGCCTCCCAACTAGACTGCCGGCTCCGTGAGGACCAAGACTCTGATTTGTAGGTGCTCAGCAAGTGTCCGTTGAATAAATCAGTGAATTAATTGAGGACTGGAGAGGGTGCCAATAGGCAGGGCGATAGCAATCCAGACAGAGTTCTGGATCCATTTGGAAAATAAGCTGAAGAATAATCTCATCTCGATTTTAGATGTCTTAACTTCTCAGGCTGAGGAGAAGCACAGCTCCTCCCATGTGGTGTCATAACGAGGAAGCTGCATGGAGGAAAAAGGACATAGACACTTCCCTGGCTGGAGGCCACAGCGTCTGTGCTTTCCTGCGGCCTGGAAAAATTTGCTTTGCATCATGGTGTCCAGGGCTGCCCGTTGGAAAAAATGCAGCCACCCAGTGCAGGGCTGGGGCTGGGTGTGGGAAGCGAGGTGCATCGTCTGTACGGCCGCTGCAAGTGTGGGCAAGCGTGCGTTCTGGGGCCTCTCTCGCCTCATCTTCATACCTCAGCCTGAACCAGTGTTTGCCTTGCCCCTGTGGGGAAGACATCCCACATAATTTCAGAGATGCTGAGTTTCCTGGCTTTCAAATTCCTGGCCTCCAGTGCCGGCGTGTTCTGGGAAAACACATGCAGCTCCCCCATCCTCCAATCCATGGAGACCGGCCCTGATAGGTTCTGCCCCAGGGCTCCTGGAGATCTGAGCATGTGTCTTCCTGGGCCTCACTGCACCCCCATGGTCCTGCTTCTGCCTGCCTGCCTTGTGCTGAGCACTAGAGGCTGAAACAAACATTAGCAGAAAATCCAGATTATAGAAACAGATAACCTGCGCCCTGAGATGACGCCCCAACATGTGCCCTGATACGTGCCCAGGGATGACAGGCACCCTTTTTAAGCATTTACTTGAGAAGAAGTTCAAGTATTGTTAAGTTACCCCATCTAACTATATTCCAGGCCAGGCATGGTGGCTCACGCCTGTAATCTCAGCACTTTAGGAGGCCTAGACGGGTGGATCACCTGAGATTGGGAGTTCAAGACCAGCCTGACCAACATGGAAGAAACCCGTCTCTACTAAAAGTACAAAAAATTAGCCGGGCATGGTGGTGCATGCCTGTAATCCCAGCTACTCGAGAGGCTGAGGCAGAAGAAGCACTTGAACTTGGGAGGCAGAGGTTGCGGTGAGCTGAGATTGCGTCATTGCACTTCAGCCTGGGCAACAAGAGCAAAACTCCATCTCAAAAAAACCAAAAACAAAACAAAAAAACAAAAAATAAAACCTATATTCCATATTGTGCCTCTCCGTGCCTGCGATGGTAGAGACATTCTAGACATATGTGCTGATGAATACACAAAACAAAAGGGAGGGAGGAAAGTGGGGTTGAATCTTGAGCTCTGTAGCTTAGGAAGGAGAAAGAAGTCTCTGTACAGTGGAGCCTTTTCTGAAGCTCTCAAGGACCCTGCCTTGGAAAAACGTGACTCTCCCCCTTCTCCTAGCTTCCTCCCTCATCCTACAGAAAAGTCGCTCCTCCCTCTCCAGAATGGTATTGGAGGGGGAAACCCAACGTGCTAGGCAGAGCTGGGACTAGAACTCAGTCTCCTGAACCCCAAGTGTTCCTTCCCACTGATGTCTGCTAAGTGCACCCAGAACTGCTCTGGTGCATGGGCAGATCCACGAAAGCAGAAACTTGAGTTCCTTCCGGCAGGTGCCGCCTTGAATCACATATGATCCCGTGTGTCATACATGTGTATGATCAGGTATGATCCTCTAATCCCCTGCCCAGCCCAAGCCCCTAAGCTCCTCCATCTGTTGCAGGAGCCTGGCCTCTGAGCATCATCGGGGTTGTGAATGGATCTGCCCAAACTTGTCCCTGCTACTGGAAAGAGAATTCTGGGCTGCTGGACTAGCAGAGCCTTTCTTTTCTGTTTAATTGTTCATTTGTGCCTTGTGACTTCATATTTTTAATGTTAACATAACACATGTTTGTTGAAAAAATCACATAGGTGGAAACATCATGGTATAAAAAGGTCAGGAAAAAAAATTCCCCACTATTCTACCCACAGAAGCTGTCATGGTGATTTATCACTTTGACCTGCTTTCCTCGTCCCTTTCGCCCTTCATTCTTTTATTGTTTTTATGTTCACAGTTCAGCTGATCCCTGTTGACACATGGTACATTAGCTTTGGGCTTCGAGGGCTCCAGGCATCTCGGCCTCCCAGCTGGTGGCCTGTCATCCTGGGAAAATTTTCAGATTCAGTGCATTTTTAGGCCCAGGAAAAAAGCAACAGCTTTAAAATAAGGCATCAGAATTTGGGGCAAACTTTCTGAAGCCTACATGTGAGATTTGAGATGTTTTTCAGGGATGGTTAAAGACAAAGCTGGGAAGTAGGGTATATTGAGGTCTATTTTTAGGGAATATAGTGGGCTAAGTTCTTGAGATTAACACTCCTATTGAAAACAGCTTAAAATGCTGGATAGAACATTTTTTTTTTCTTCAGACAGGGTCTTATTCTGCTGCCCAGGCTGGAGTGAAGTGGTGCAATCTTGGCTCACTGTAGCCTTCACCTCACGGGCTCAAGTGATTCTCCCTCCTTAGCTTCCTGAGTAGCTGGGACTTCAGGTGCATGCCACTACCCCTGCTAATTAAAAATAATATATTTTGGAGGGGTGGGGCACAAGGGGAGGAAGAGCATTGGGACAGATATTTAACGCTTGCAGGGCTTGAAACCTAGATAACAGGCTGATAGGTGCAGCAAACCACCATGGCACAAGTGTTGGTTGAATAAATTCGTGAATAAGCAGGTTAAAAAAACTGCACATGTATCCTGGAACTTAAAGTAAAATTATATATATGTATATATAATTTATATATATAATATATATAAAGTATATATATATAATTTATATGTATGTATATATAATTTATATATATAATATATATAATGTATATATATATAATTTATATATATAATATATATAAAATTTTACTTTAAGTTCCAGGATACATGTGCAGTTTTTTCTAACCTGCCTGGAGAGTGTTTGCTTATCCCAACTACCTCGCACTTGGGGTTTAACAGCTTTGGAAAGCCTGGGCCTTTCTTATAAGAAACTAGGACCCTGAAGGTCTACAGCATTGGGTAAGCTTGGAGGAGTGAACTAGAACTACCCTGCACCTACACTCAGGGAATTGTAAGGCAAGTTGCCTTGGCACTGAGTGTGTGGTGATGCTGATGGTCATGGTACAGAATGCAAACTTCTAGGAAATAATAAATATAAACTCCATCCTCACGTTTAGTTGCAAGATAGATTCATAATTCATGTCACCTAGGGGACCAAGAGTCCTAAAGCTTTGAATTTACTTTAACATGGTCTTGGATTACAAGTGTTCTGGAAGAAGCAAACACAAACCCTCTCTGAAGAGAGTCACCTTTATTCTAAGTGTCCCATGAGTAATTCTTCAAGGACAATGAGCATGGCACATTCAAGTGCACGAGGAAACAAGGCAGCATGAGTAAGAACTAAAGCAGAAATAACAGAAACAAACACTATGATTTCAGCCACTGGGATGATCATATCTGTATTATTATTATTATTTGAACTGGAGTCTCACTGTCACCCAGGCTGGAGTGCAGTGGCACAATCTCATCTCACTCTAATGTCCACCTCTCGCGTTCAAGCAATTCTCCTGCCTCAGCCTCCTGAGTAGGTGGAATTACAGGCATACGCCACAATCCTCGGCTAATTTTTGTGTTTTAGTAGAGATGGGATTTCACCATATTGACCAGGCTGGTCTCGAACTCCTGACCTCAGGTGATTCACCTGCCCTGGCCTCCCAAAGTGCGGGGATTACAGGTGTGAGCCACCACGCTTAGTCTCATTGTGTATTATTAAAAGATTATGCATACTCTGTTAAAGAAGTAAAAGATAAACTAACAGTTTTTTTCAGGGAACAGAAAACCATAACAATGTTACCTAGTTGATTTGGAAAAATAACAAAATGTTTTCTAAAACAAAAAAAATTAATACTAGAAATTTAAAACTCAATGAAAGTGTTTAACAGGACATTAAGCAAGTTAAACAAAGAGTTAGTGAACTGGAAGATCAGCTGGATGATCTATGCCATTCAGACAAATCCCCCAGTAAAAATACAGAAAAGAAGTTGGAAAAGTGTAAAATGTAAGCCGTCTGGGAAACATAACAAGACTTTGTCCCTACAATTTTTTTAGCTGGGCTTGGTGGCACATGCCTGTGGTCCCAGCTACTTGGAAGGATGAAGAGAGAGGATCACTCGAGCCAAGTCTGAGGCTCGGTCAGCTGTGATCATGCCATTGCACTCCAGTCTAAGTAACAGAGCAAGATCCTGTCTCAATAATAATAATAATACAAAAATTAAATAAAATGTAAAGTATATCAAGAAATTCTGACATCCTAGTTTTTGCTTACAAAAAATTTTGCTTGGCTGGGTGCGGTGGCTCATGCCTGTAATCCAAGCACTTTGGAGGCCAAGGCGGGCGGATCACCTGAGGTCGGGAGTTCAAGACCAGCCTGACCAACATGGTGAAACCCTGTCTTTAAAAAAAAAAAAAAAAAAATTTTGCTTTCATTAAAAGGCATGTAAAGTAAAATGCACATCTTAAGTGTATAGTCATGAATTTAACCTACATATCCCAAACCTTTAGTAAGATACAGAACATTTTTATCACCCCCAAAAGTTTCATAATGCCTGACCTGGTTCTTAATCTCCTTCTCCACTCTCCAGAGGCAACCACAATTCTAATTTTTTTTCTAGTTTTGCCTATTCTCAAATTTCATATAAATGGAATATTATAGCATATACTGTTCTGTGTAAATTTTCTTTTACTCAGCATGTTTTTGAGATCTATCCTGTTGTTTTGTGTATCTATGGTTTGTTCCTTTTTATTGCTGTATAGTATTCATTATAAGCCTACACACGGTCTGTTTCTTCTTTGTCTTGTTGATGGATACCCAAGGTGTTACCAGTTTCTACTTTTATGAATAAAGCTGCTATTAGAATTCTTGTTCAAGTCTCTTTTTGAACATATGTTTTTATGCTTTATGGGTAAATTCCTAGAGGTGAAAATGCTCAGGTATTAGAGTAGTTAGTTATATGTTTAGTTTTATAAGAAACTGCCAAATGTCTTTCCAAAGCTGTTGTATCATTTTAAATTCCCACTTACAGAGTATGAGAATTTCAGTTATTCCACATGCTTGCCAATATTTGGTGTTACCAGCCTTTTTATTTTTAGTCATAATCATGGATGTACAGAGAGTGTCTGATATAGCTTTTATTTTTCATCTTTCTGATGTCATCAAGGAATGCGCACTGTTCAAAAGGGAATCTCAGCTGGGGGCAGTGGTGCATGCCTGTAATCCTAGCACTTTGGGAGGCGGAGCTGGGTGGATTGCTTGAGGCCACGAGTTTGAGACCAGCCTGGCCAACATGGCAAAACTCCATCTTTACTAAAAATACAAAAATGAGCTGGGCGTGGTAGCATGAACTTGTAATTCCAACTCCTCAGGAGGCTGAGGCATGAAAATCACTTGAACACAGGAGACAGAGGCTGCAGTGAGCTGAGATCATGTCACTTCACTCCAGCCTAGGTGACAAAGTTAGTGAGACTCTGTCTCAAAAAAAACAACAAAAAAGAAAGAAAGATGGGGGAATGTCCCACAAATACTATGGAACCCAGCATGCTGTTGACATTGTTACAAACAAGTCAAGGGCAAGATTCTTGCCAAGATAATTAATGTGTTTATTGAGAATATTAGGCACAGAAGATAAATTCCTGAAACACATTGAAAAAAAAAATCAATAAAAGAAGGAAGCCAAAGAGAAAGGTACCTAGGTTCAACGGAAACACTAGCCTACTTTATCCGGAAAATCACACTTCGTGAGAACCAAAGAACCCTGAGCTTGGCCGGGCGTGGTGGCTCATGCCTGTAATCCAAGCAAATACAGATATGCATTTGCATATTCAGTATTACCAATATGTTAGTGTATTATCACATCAGATACATCTATATGTGTTTAATATTATCAATAAAAGCAGTATTCCTCTGAAAGACTAGCATTTAATCCATTTTTAACCTTCATCCACCCTGAATGGGACAATACAAGGTTTTCAGTGAACATATTAAAATCTTAAATTTTATCAATATTGTCAATACTCTTGATATCTGGATTTGAGAGTACCACGCCCTTGGAGGCCTCAACGATTTCTGAAGTTTTTCAATAGGCCAGAAAATAAGGGATTAAACATATGACTATGTGGCATATAACATAGCTGTTTTGTCAATTGCAGCTATAAACTTATTTACAAATGAGTTTATTACCTTGAGTTTGAATCCATTATATTTAGGGACAACTGCTTTTGACTAGGAAATATTAACCTCCTTTTAAAGAATAGGTATTGCACTCTCCCACAGAAATTCATACTCTGTTGATATATTTGCTGCCTTTGAAACTTTTTTGGCTAGGAAGGTGTTCCTCCTCCCCTTGCTTACCTCCTCCTCTTCCAACGCCAGCCTCAGCTTCCCACCCTCTGACACTTCTGACACTTCTTTGTGGCCCTTCTTTCTGGAGCTCTCACCTTGGCCCTTCCTTGCCTCCTTCCCAGCACCTGTATGAGGGGATTTTTTTTCTTTCTACCAGCAGCACCTGGTGTGAAGCAAAGGATTTCCCAGTAGGAGAGAGATAGTGACAGTCTTCACTTGCAAATTAAAACTGGCTTATTAAGCCTGGACATAGTGGCACAGGCCTGCAATTCCAGAACTTTAGGGGGCTGAGGCAGGAGCATTGCTTGTGGCCAGGAGTTCGAGACCAGCCTGGGCAGCTTAACGAGACCTTGAGACCCTGTCTCTACAATAAAAAAAAATTTTTTAAATTAGTTGGACGTGGTGGCACATGCTAAAATATTAGCAACTGGGGAGGCTGAGGTGGGAGGATCCCTTGAGCTCAGTTAGTGGATATAGTGAGCTGCGATGGCACCACTGCACTCCACCCTGGGTGACAGGACAAGACCCTGTCTCTATTAAAAACAAAAACAAAATGATTTGTTAAATACAAAATACACCCCTCCTCTCAGATCTGGAGATTCAGTCGGAGAACACCTTAGGCGGAGCTGAGATGCCCTCTGAGGGAAAGCTCTCTGGCCCCAGCACCATGGTCAGCGCCCTTTGCCTGCCGGGACCCAGGGCCATCAGCCGAGGCCAACCTCGCAGTGGGGGCAACTCTCGGGAGCGCTGCGCAGTGGAAGAAAACTGCCTCCCCACACCTCAGAGGGGCAGATCAGGCCACCACCAGCCGCCAGTGATCTGGAATGGATCGGATCCAGGGGGGAAACAGGCAAAGGAGCGTGGGAAGTGTCACTTTTGTCTTCCAAGGAGCTCATTCATTTGTGGTATTGTGAAAAGTGATTTTAGAGGACGTAGGGGATGGGAATCCCTCTGCCTGCTCCACTCCCCTCCCCGCACCCCAAGTAAATAAACACAACCACTTTACGCAGCTTAACAGAATGACTTTAATGCTTCTTCTAGTTTGCCATTTCCTTCCACAGGGCTTTGTTTCGAAAAATAACAAAATGAGGTAATAAGTTAATGTATGTACACGTTATAAACACTGTGTCAGTTTATGATGGCAGCAACGGAAGTTGTTACAAAGAAAGTGACTGCGGAGTGGCTGGAGTTCAGCCGCCCATTGAGCAGATTCGTCGTCCTGAGAAGTCGCGCGCTGGAGGTGGAGTGCGTCTAGAAGCATTTGCGGTGGACGATGGAGGGGCCGGCCTCGTCGTACTCCTGCTTGGTGATCCACATCTGCTGGAAGGTGGACAGCGAGGCCAGGATGGAGCCGCCGATCCACACCGAGTACTTGCGCTCCGGCGGGGCGATGATCTGCAAAACAGCGTGTGAGGTGGGGAGACCTCACCCCGGAGCCCAACCCACCGGCAGCCCGCGCAGGCCGCCGCCCACCTTGATCTTCATGGTGCTGGGGGCCAGCGCGGTGATCTCTTTCTGCATGCGGTCAGCGATCCCGGGGTACATCGTGGTGCCCCCCGACATGACGTTGTTGGCATATAGGTCCTTCCTGATGTCGATGTCGCACTTCATGATGCTGTTGTAGGTGGTCTCGTGAATGCCCGCCGACTCCATACCTGGGGGCCGCGAGGGGGAAGCGTGAGCGGGAGCTCGGGGCGCCCTGGGCCGGCTGGGGGCCGCGGCGCGGGCGCGCGGGGCTCACCGATGAAGGAGGGCTGGAAGAGCGTCTCCGGGCAGCGGAAGCGCTCGTTGCCGATGGTGATGACCTGCCCGTCTGGCAGCTCGTAGCTCTTTTCCAGGGAGGAGGAGGAGGCGGCCGTCGCCATCTCGTTCTCAAAGTCCAGGGCCACGTAGCACAGCTTCTCCTTGATGTCGCGCACGATCTCGCGCTCAGCTGCGGAGAGCAGAAGCAGGAGAGGAGCCCTCGCTCAGCGCCCGCCGCCAGCCCTCCCGCCCGGGGTGCCGGGGCGCCGCGCACCTGTGGTCACGAAGGAGTAGCCGCGCTCAGTGAGGATCTTCATCAGGTAGTCGGTGAGGTCGCGGCCCGCCAGGTCCAGGCGCATGATGGCGTGCGGCAGCGCGTAGCCTTCATAGATGGGCACGTTGTGGGTGACACCGTCACCGGAGTCCAGCACGATGCCTGTGCGCGCGAGGGAGAGAGTGAGCCGCTGGAGGCGAGGCCGGGGCTGGGCGCTAGGGGCGGGGGCGGAGGCGGGAGAGGGGCCTGGGCGCCGCGGGCACTCACCGGTGGTCCTGCCGGAAGCGTAGAGGGACAGCACAGCCTGGATGGCCACATACATGGCGGGGACGTTGAAGGTCTCAAACATGATTTGGGTCATCTTCTCGCGGTTGGCCTTGGGGTTGAGTGGGGCCTCGGTGAGCAGGGTGGGGTGCTCCTCGGGAGCCACACGGAGCTCGTTGTAGAAGGTATGGTGCCAGATCTTCTCCATGTCGTCCCAGTTGGTGATGATGCCGTGCTCAATAGGATACTTCAGGGTCAGGATACCTCTCTTGCTCTGAGCCTCGTCGCCCACGTAGGAATCTTTCTGACCCATACCGACCATGACGCCCTGCGGAGCGGAGACACCACGCACCGGTTAACGCCGCTCCGGGTGGCACCGGCAGGATTATGCGGGGACCCCGGCCCCGTTCCCTCTGCGGAGGGGCAGCCTGACCTGGTGTCGGGGGCGGCCCACGATGGACGGGAACACGGCCCTAGGGGCGTCATCGCCGGCGAAGCCGGCTTTCACCAGGCCGGAGCCATTGTCGCACACAAGGGCGGTAGTCTCGTCTTCGTCGCACATGGTGTCTAGTTTCTGCAAGGACAGGGAGACCGTGAAGAGGCGCGGTGCAGCAGGGCAGAAGCCTCACCGGCGCGAGTAGGCCCGGCCGCCCCCAACATCCTCACTCCCCAGGAACCTAGGGACATCCCCTGTCGGGCCACTCGAATTCTGCCAGGGCGGTGACCAAAGGGTCCCTTCCCGAGCTTTGTCCCCTGGCTAAGGGCTGTTCTGCACCACGAAAAGGGGCACAGTGTGATGAGACCACACTGAGAAGTCCTCTGCCCTGCACAGCCAGGGGAACATGTCCCCCAAGACCTGCCTTCCCTGCCTGACACCTGCTCCAAGAGGTGGACGCTAGTGCCCATCCTCTGCGCCTCCCTAGCCACACCTGTCACCTAGGGGGATAAGGCCTAGGCACTGCCTGCTCGCTGGGCCAGCGGGAGGGTGGAAGGAAAGGCCTATGGGAAAGGGTTGGCACCTCATGCAGGGAAGAGTTGCCTGTTAGGAAGCCTACCACATTTCAAACTCAATAAGGGCCTTTTGCCTGCTGGAAACCCAGAGTGGGTGGCCCTGGCTGCTCACTAGCTCTAGTGCTAGTTTGGAAGGGAACTGTCTTGGAGAGGACTAAAGTAAAACCGTTTATCTCCCTAGGAACATCCTACATGCCAGATAAAGCAACCAAGAGGGGCTAGAAAAAAATTTGGAGACGTCCAATTTCCAGAGGCCGACTGTCTCGTCTCTTGGTTTAAAGCTCGTATGGCTCCGGAGACGAGGCACAGTGCGCAGGGCGCCGGCCTGAGGCTGACCAGGTGAGCCGACTGGGTTCTGCCTGGAGTCCTTTGGGTTCCGCTCGGTAATGCCCTGTCCCCTTGCCCCCTCCCAACTTCCGCCCTACCTAGGCAGGTAGCTACAACTGCTACTCTCGGCTCGGGCCCCGGTCGCCGCGGGAGGGAAGCGAGGCTTCGCTCGGCGCTGTCCGCTGCGGTGGCCGACTGTCCCTCTGCTCAGGTTTTATATAGCCCGCGGGCTCTCCCTCCTCGCCACCCCGCAGGAATGTCGCTGCCCTTCTCGAGCCATATTTGGGTGTTGGGCACTAGAGCCCCCTCCCTCGGCCGGTTCGCGGCCTGGGCCCCCGCCCGGGTCCCCGGCGTTGACCAAAGAAGGAGTGGGTTGGCCCGGTCCCAGGTAACGCGGGCCGGGCCGTATATGGAGTGTCTCCCTAGCGGGTTTGCCCCTCCTGACCCGACCCAGTTGCCCGCTGGAGGGGATGAGGTGGGGCGAGGGTCACCACGTGCGCGGGTGGGTTCATGTGTGCGCTTGCACTCCGGGAACAGCACCTGTCCCAAAGGCCTCCCCACCCATGTCCACTCTGAGCGCCCTGGGCGCTCGGGAAGGTGCGGGACTGCTGACCTCCAATATTTCAACTTTTCTTCGGGTTCTTTCCTCAAATCCCCAAACTCCCACTTGCGACTATCGGGAGGAGGGTGACGTGTGGAGTTGGGGGCACTCCTGAGCCTCAGGCAGGGAAGGAAGGCGAACTCCATTTCTCTCTTCCCACCCTCGAGCTTCCTGAATCCAAAAAGCTAAGCCACGTCGACCCCTTCCCCCACCGCAGAGAGGGCCACAGGCAGCTGGAGGGCGCGCAGCTGTCGCCGGACAGACAACTGGCGGGGGGTGGGGTCGAGGGCGGAGCGCTGGGGAGGAGGCTCGGGGGCTCCCGGGGACAGGCCTGAACGGTGGCTCTGGCACTGTCAGGCGCAGAGCCTGGGCACACGGAGCTGTCCGCCTCAGGGACGCGCAGCGCGCTTGGGTCTCCTAAAGGGAGTGAAGGAGTTGGGGTTCCCCTCCTCTAGGTCGCACTGGCTCCAGGGTTGGTGGGCTGGGGCCCTCCCCCAACCTCTTTGGTGGTGCTATGTGTGTCCCTCTCCTGGGGCTGAAAGACAAGGGTCACAACGGTGGGAGGTGGAGATGGGTGATGGGCTCTTCCTAGATGAGGCTTTGCTGGTCCTTCCTCGCAATAAAGAGGACAAGGACGTGCACTCTAGGATGGGTAGCAGTTTTTCCTTCTGCAAAGGCTGAACAAACTCATCTTTATATTTAGAGGATGATGTCTGCCAAGGCCGGGCGGCCTCCCAGTCCACCTTGGAGCCATCACCTACCACAGCCTGCAGGTTCTATTTATATCACTGATATATGGGGCTATGCCTTTCAGATTTTCTAGAAGGATTTGGAGCTACTTATGGTAAAGTGGAGTGGGGGTCAGCAGAGGTTACCCAGTTGGTGCCTGCCTCTCTCTCTCTCTCTCTTCTTCCCTAAGTCAAGGACAGTTCTAACCTTGTGGAGGAGCAGTCTTTTGTGATGAAATCAGTGGCATGCTTTAAGGGGGTACATCAGTGACGTGGTGTGGGCCAGAACAGAATCACTCATTTTTCTGATGTGCTTAAGTGCTCCCAAAATAGTTGCAATTTCACATTTGGTAGCGGAACTCAGCAACTGGGACAGGTGTGGATTCTCTAAAAGGGGGATAGAAGCATATGTGACCCTCCTCTGTAGCCCGCATCACCGCAGGTCCTTCTAAAAATGAAGTATTAACAAAAATATTTTAGTGAATAAATTACTACCTTCCTAAAAATGATTAGTCAATTAAAAAATAAGGAGTTTGGTTAGTATTGGGCCTATTTGGTGAGTATAAAGGCTCCTATGATTTCATATTTGGTTCTTCCAAGTATTTTGGAGAATAAGTGATTGACAGAACTGTATTTCATTTTCAATATCCTGTGTCCTCCTGTGTCCGCGAGTAGTGGAGATACTAGAAAAAAACCACCTGGCAAATGAGCTGCATGTAATGTAAGGGGATTAGCTCACGTTTGGGCCCTGAGGTCAGGAAGCGTGCTCCGCACACTGGATACCTCAGTATTTGTTGGCATTCCAAAGGAGAATGGGATTGTCACTATTTTTCAAAACTCTTGCTCAGTTCATCTCTTACCTTTCCTCGCAGCAAGCCTTTCCAAGCTCAGTCTGTTACACTCAAACCCACACTAAAAGCGGATCATGAATAAAAACACTTGCAAGCGAAGAGAGACCTGCTAGTACAGCAAACCGTGGGAGATGGACCCTGAGGTGGCCAGTCCAGACATCTGTTCCCTGCCCACATGATTTGTGGCTGGTTTAAATAGTCCCTGACAGGTCACCACAGGCCACCCTGTCTCATTCTGGTCTTGCTGCACTCTCACTGGCTTAGAGAATAGACTGAATGAGTGGGAGGCAGAGCCATGTCTCCATACATGTACGTTTAGGGGGAGTGCAGCGGTGCCCTGCCCAGCCTTTTGAGAATTGTCACTAAATAAAGGCCAGCCATGTAGGGTATGCTAGACAGGGAGTTCCTGCTTCTAAGTTTTCAGGTGCAGCCTCAGCTCTTCATACCCTGATGGGGCACTTCTGCTACCACCATGCCACTGTGTCACACTTCCCTTCTCTCTAATGGTGCCCTCAACACTTCACACACCAATCTTGCTCAGTCCGTCTTCCCTACTGCGTTTCTTATCAATTTAAACAGGAATTGGGAAAACACTTTGTAATTCAATTAACTTTTTAACTATCCTAAGATAAATAAGATAGGTATTATTCATTCCAGTTTTTTATTTTAAAGAAAACTGAGGCTTAATGAACTAAAACACACCCCCGGTTCCACAGCAGCCAGTGGAGGAGACGGGCTTGGGCTGCCTCTCTCCAGTCTTCCCTAACACTGGGTACAGTTCGAAACAGAACAGACCCTCGAGGAATCTTTTCCAACAATGAGCCATAGACATCCTGACACGAAAAGTCATGGCTTCCCCAGAAACTCAGCTTTGAGGGGCTGTCTGGCCACTCAGTTAAGAGACATTCCAGGGATGGGTTGAACAAAGACAAACATTGTCCTCACAAGATACTTAAAAAGGTGGGGTTGGCCGGGCACGGTGGCTCATGCCTGTAATCCCAGCACTTTGGGAGGCTGAGGCAGGTGGATCATTTGAGGTCAGGAGTTCAAGACCAGTTTGGCCAACATGATGAAACCCTGTCTCTACTAAAAATACAAAAATTAGCCAGGCATGGTGGCGTACACCTGTAATCCCAACTACGCGGGGGGCTGAGCCAGGAGAATCACTGGAACCCGGGAGGTAGAGGTTGCAATGAACCAAGATCCCACCACTGCACTCCAGCTTAGGAGACAGAGACTCTGTCTCAAAAAAAAAAAAAAAAGAAAAGGTTGGGTCAACCGCTGACAGTTACAAAGAAAGAACTTGAATTTTCTACTTTTTCTTCCTCCTGAAGCTGGTGGTTTTTGCCCTACTGGCCACCTCTAAGAGCCTGATGATTCACTGGAGCAGTACCCCTTCTCCAACCTCCTTCTTTATACTCAGAATATCATCAACTGGTTAGCAGCCTCCATTTTGGAATCAAGCAGAGCTGCATTTACTTTCTCCACTGACTGGCTATGAAATCTTGGACAAGTCACTTTCCAGAAAGCATTCTCAACTCACGATACTCCTTAAGACTGATTTGAGGATTAAAACTAGGTGAGAACTGGAGGCGGTGGCTCACGCCTGTAATTCCAGCACTTTGGGAGGCACAGGCAGGCAGATCACTTGAGGTCAGGAGTTCGAGAGACCAGCCTGGCCAATATGGTGAAATCCGGTCTCTACTAAAAATACACAAAACTTAGCTGGGCATGGTGGCATGCACCTGTAATCCCAGCTACTCGGGCAGCTGAGACAGGAAATCGCTTGAACCTAGGAGGCAGAGGTTGCAGTGAGCGGAGACTGCACCACTGCCCTTCAGCCTGGGGACAGAGCAAGACTCCGTCTCAAACAAACAACAACAACAAAAAAAACTAGGCGAGTACCTGAGACATACGAAACATTCAGCACATGGTGCCATGTCTTGCTTCCAATGACTAAGGGCTTGGGGCAGCTGCACACAGTATAGTGGCAGGAAAGGTGAGTAAAGAACGTTAGAGGTCATTGGCCTGCTCAGTACACACACATCAATGTCACTGCAACTGAGCAGGGAGAGTCAATGTGATGGTCACCGTATTTGAAGGGCATAAATTTTTGTACAAAGATTTATTCCAGCATTTAAAATGGCAAAAAACCAAAACAAATCACTCAACCCATGTGTCTTAATTTTTAAGAAACAGAGAGTGAGATATATCAAGAGGGTAAGGGCTGTTACATTAATTATGGTTCTGCCATGATAAGTATCACACAGTCATTAAATAAATTGTATTCTGAAGAGTATTTTAGATGGGCATTCTCAAAGGGGGAAAACTTGGTTCTTAGGGAGTGAAAAAAATTCAGATAGAACAGTGATTTGTGGCTTCCAAAGGCCACAGTACATTTTAAAGATAGTCGGCCAAATGCGGTGGCTCATGCCTGTAATCCCAGCACTTTGGGAGGCCAAGGCGGGTGGATCACCTGACGTCAGGAGTTTGAGAGCAGCCTGAACGACATGGTACAACCCCGTCTCTACTAAAAACACAAAAATTAGCCAGGCTTGGTGGCTGGTGCCTGTAATCCCAGCTACTCAGGAGGCTGAGGCAGGAGAAAAGCTTGAACCCAGGAGGCGGAGATTCCAGTGAGCTGAGACTGCACCACTGCCTTCCAGCCTGGGTGACAGAGCAAGACTCTATCTCTAAATAAATAAAGATATATAGTAGGTCTGTGGTATTACACTTTCATTGGGGTGGGAGGTGATTAGGAAAAACTGTCTAAAAAGGCCCCTCAGGAGGGGTGATCATTAAAACAAAGGTCAAGAAACACTGGATTAAGGATATAGAGAGATGCTCACAGTATCTCCCATAGTAAAGTAAGTCACAAAATGAAAAAGCATATATAGTCAAAAACATTCTAAGATATATTTCATAATGGTGACTAAAGTTATTTCTAGCTGGTAGGATTATAGAGGTCTATTTTCTTTTTCTACAGTTTTTCTTAAAATTTAGAATTACGTAATGTTATTTGACACAGGGTCTTAATCTGTCACCCAGGCTGGAGTGCAGTGGTGTGATCATGGCTCACTGTAGTCATAAACTCCGGGGCTCAAGCAATCCTCCCAACTCAGCCTCCTAAGTAGCTGGGACTACAGGCACACATCACCATGCCTAATTTTTTTTTTTTTTTCTGGACAGACAGGGTCTTGCTATGTTGCCCAGGCTGGTTGTGAACTCCTGAGCTCAAGCAATCCTCCCATCTTGGCCTCCCCAAGTGCTAGGATTATAGGTGTGAGCCACCATGCCTGATCCAGTTTTTTTTTTTTTTTTTTTTTTT
>PVKV010029475.1:0-23543 GCA_004027835.1 Alouatta palliata | reverse complement strand
CTATACAACAATCTTGCATGTTCTTCACATGTACCCCCAAACCTAAAATACAATAATAAAAATAAGTCAGGAAACACTAGATGCTGGAGAGGCTGTGGAGAAATAGGAACTCTTTCACACTAGCTGCCAGTGTGACTAGAATAAAGCAGGCAGGAGAAGATGGAAGAGCAGACTTGCTAAGTCTTCCCAGCCTTCTTCTTTCTCCCTGTTGGATGCTTCCTGCCCTCGAACATCAGACTCCAAGTTCTTTAGCTTTTCGACTCTTGGGCTTACATTAGTGGTTGCCAAAGGCTCTCCAGTCTTTGGCCACAGACTGCAGGCTTCTCTGTCAGCTTCCCTACTTTTGAGGTTTTGGGACTTGGACTAATTCACCACTGGCTTCCTTGTTCCTCAACTTGCAGATGACCTATATGGGACTTTACTGTGTGATCGTGTGAGTCAATTCTCCTTAATAAATTCCCTTTCATATATACATATATCCTATTTGTTCTGTCCCTCTAGGGAACCCTAATACAGGTATGAAGGAGAAATTTTTTATTTTAATTTTTTAGGAACTGCCCAAGTGAAATGGATTTTTTTTTTCTTTTTTTGAGACAAGAGTCTCTCTCTCTCGCTTAGGCTAGAGTGCAGTGGAGTGATCTCAGCTAACTGCAACCTCCACCTCCTGGGTTCAAGCAATTCTTCTGCCTCAGCCTCTGAGTAGCTGGGATTACAGGTGTCTGCCACTATGCCTGGCTAATTTTTATATTTTCAGTAGAGACAGTGTTTCACCATGTTGGCCAGACTGGTCTTGAACTCCTGGCCTCAAATGATCCACCTGCCTTGGCCTCCCAAACTGCTGGGATTACAGGCATGAGTCATTGCATCCGGCCTATGGATATTCTTTTTATACTATGGGTCTATAGAATTCCTTACCTGCAATTCCTACAGTTACATGTGTTTTGAAATTGAATATTTCAGATAAATATTTGAACACACACATACATTCCATCAGGGAACACCTTATAATTAAACATTAATTTTTGCAGCATAACATGTAAATATTCATACTAAATGAGGTAAAGATTGTACAGATTATGGATAGTTTCAGAGTTTATTTCCAAATGAACTTGCTACAGATTTATAAGCAAAACAAAAGAAAATTTCTTGTTGGGCCTAGATGAACTAATGAAGCATTTTTTTTTTTTAATGAAGCATGTTTTTCAGAGATTTTTTGACTTTAGAATTGTGGAAAATAGATTGTGGAATTGCATTCAGACTATGAAACCAATCATTCTCTCCGTGTTCTTTGCTGTTGGGAACGTCACTTGCTCGCCTCGTGGGGGCTTGTTCTCAAGCTTTGTGCAGGAAAGATGATTTGAACGCAGTACACCTGCCGTCCTGTGCCTCGATGTTTGGCATGCTCACAGAGAAAGGGCCTCTGGCCAGGCGCAGTGGCTCACGTCTGTAATCCCAGCACTTTGGGAGGCCAAGGCGGGCAGATCGCGAGATCAGGAGTTCAAGATCAGCCTGGCCAACACGGTGAAACCCCGTCTCTACTAAACATACAAAAATTAGCCGGGCATGGTGGTACATGCCTGTAATTCCAGCTACTCGGGAGGCTGAGGCAAGAGAATCACTTGAACCTGGGAGGCGGAGGTTGCAGTGAGCCAAGAGCACACCATTGCACTCCAGCCTGGGCAAAAAGGTGAGACTCCATCTCAAGAAAAAAAAAAAAAGAAAGAGTCTCAGCTAAGTTTGAAGTATGGTTTCAGGCTTTGAGGAGACAAGCCAGTGAAGCCAGCTAATAAACTCTTTCATCCAAAATCCCTAAGGGGGAGAAGAAAAAAGAAAAAGAAATTAAAATGAAATAGCAGCCTGCTTTCAACTTCATGAGAACTGATCACACGATGAAGCCAGCGGCATCTCATCAGGAAAGTCCAAATTTGATGAAGTGATTTCTCTCTGGAAGCCTTAGACTAGACAGACCTGCAATGAACCCATTGTAAGGTCATCGAGGTGGGTTGATAGAAGTGGGAGCCATACATTAATATTAATGGCAGTAATAACTGTGATACCACTCCCCATTTCAGCCCCTGCCTGAGAGAAAAGGCTGGGCCCTTTCCCATGCCAAGAGGAGACAGAGAACATTTCCAAGGACACTTAAGACTTGCTGTCTCTTTACAATTGGCCTTTTCCCCCAGAACACTTCAAATGGAGCAGCATAAGTTTTGCTCTCTGGTTCTCTTCGGTGGAAGGTCATTTTTGCATCCAAGGTGACAGCTCTCTCTGGGGATAGGTATATGGCGTGGACATAGGTAACCGGTTGGTGTGGGTTGAGCCCAGGGCCCACCGGGCCCTTAAGGTGATGGCCTGTACCCTGTGGCAGTCAGCTGAAAGAGCAGAACGCTGCTGCTGACTCAGTGTGTGACTCAGTGAGTACCAAGATGTCTGAGCAAGTACCCAGCAAGCAGCAGAAGGGGAAAGGTGCATGTGTGATAGACGACAGAGAAAACACATTTTGAACAAAGCTTTTATTATTATTATTTTAATTTTCTGCTCTCATTCATTTTCCTTATACTTTATCCACAACGACTTTTGAAATCTAATCAATTGTTAGGTATTTTCCCTGTTAGGAAGAAAAAATATCAGGCCTCTAATTTTCTCCATTCTAACAGCTTTCACAGAATTATTCCCTTCTCTTTTGGTGCAACCGATTCAATGCAATTTTTGAAAAGACCGTATTTTCAGCACTTCCTGTGTGTGCAGAACTCTGATGTCACGGATAACTGGGTTTGAATTCCAGGCCCATCATTTTCTAACCATGTGAGTCTGGACAAGGTACTTAGCCATCATGAGATGTAGTTGCCTCAATTGTAAAATGGCAATAATATATGAAACGTTTGCTGTGAGAATGAAGTGAGGTAATAAGAGTGCTTATTACAAAACAGACACAGGAATAGTTTATTATAACTAGATGCTAAGAGGAACTTAAAGGTAAATAAAGTACATATGCACGCACACACACTTCTTTAATGTAAGGAAAATATATAAAGGATTTTGGAAGTAACTTGACAGGACAGAATGCAGAGATATTCAACTGTACAATGGAGAGTGTGCATTAGATCTGGATCTGGGCAGACACGTGAACTGTCAATAGGCTGGGTAATGGGAGTGAGGAGAATGAGGACGTAAAGGATGCTTCTAGGGAGAAAACATGGTTACACAGAGGCAGGAAAGAACTGAAGAGAAGTTACAGCAGAAGACCTAGACTTTTCCAATACTGTAAGGACTGAAAGCATCCTCTCTCAACAGTATCACAACTACTCCCTTAATTATCAAAGCAAGTGTTCTGATTTGAGGTTTGGAAAACAGTTACTCTAGCATTTGTTCAAGCATTGCAACACATATAATCAGGGTGAGATTAGGTGGGAGAAGAGAGTGGGAAGTTAGCTACTTGAGATTATTGAGGGCTTTGAATGCCACAAAAGGGAATGAGACTTTTTGCATGTGCTGTACAGTGAGGGGTTCTTTTGGACCTGAGCAGCACCAGTTTCAGAAGCTTATACCATCGATGAATTCGAAGTGGGATAGACGAGGGGTTAGAAAGAGGTTTAACCAAAAGGTTATTGTAGAAATGCAGGAAAAATGGAAAAGGTGAGTTAGAAGAGACATGTCGTAGAGAAGGGGCTGATTGTATGTGTTTATTGAGTAGATGTGGAGAAAAGAAAGCTATCGCAAAAAACACTAAGATGTCTAGCCTGGGTGACTGAGGAAAGGAAGTCTCTTTTACTTGGATAGTAGTCTGAAGACCTGGGTTGGGAGGTGCGGGATGATTAATTCCATTCTGCGTATTCTATTTTCAGACTGATAGAGATGCATTCATAAGGTGGCTTGGAGCTCATGATAGAGTTACCAGCTGGAGCTGTGGCTACAGAAAGCCTCTTAATTGAAGGGATAGGAAGAAGTGGAGAGTCATCAGATGACTGAGGCCGTGTGGTAAGAAGGTGGTGAATACTCGAAGGGGATGGCTGAGTCCAAACTCTCCCTTTCACAGCCTGTTTACCCACAGAAGTTCTCAACTTCATTTATTCATATCAAAGAGTGACTGATGATATCTTAGAATATCATGTCTCTCATGGAGATTTACATTTTAGTAGGGATCAAAGCCTTGAACTAAAGAAATTAAGCTCCCAGACAAGAAATCCAGAAGTGCTGGGAAAGGTGACCATGTGACCACCACTAATATGCAGAGGCCTCTAATAAGCAAGGGCCACTGGCCCAGTCACCCCGCCTGGCAATCTAAAGGAGAATGCAGTGAATACGAACGAGGTTTTCCCAAAGTACAAAATACAAGTATGCACATACAGTCAATCCTCATTATTCACAGATTCCATATTGTAAATTCACCTACTCACTACAATTATTTGAAACACCAAAATTAACACTCACGGCACATTCCCAATCATTCTTGGATGTGCACAGGGCTGTGAAAAATTTGAGTTGCCCAACAAGCACGTCCCCAGCTGAGGTCAAACAAAGCAATACTCTGTTTTTGTTTCAGCTCATAATGTAAACAGTGTCTTTCTCTTGGTCTATTTAGTGCTACGCTTTTTGCATTATTGTGCTTTTTGTTGATTTTGTTGTTTAAAGTGGCCCCCAGCATACTGCACCTAGTGTTCCTAAGTGCAAGAAGGCTGTGATGTGTCTTATAGAGAAAACTCACGTGTTAGATAAGCTTCATTCAGGTATGCGTTACACTGCTGTTGGCTATGATTTATAGGTTAATAAATGAATAACATATACAAATAAGGTATATTTAAAGAGAAACAGAAAACAAGGTTATATATTGATCAGTTTACAAAAATAATGGGATCAGAGGCTTGCAGGAACCTAGCCTTGTATTTCCCCTAAGATCAATGGTTTACAATTCACTAATTCAGTTTGCAGTGACTTTATTTAACACAGCTATTGGGAATAACAAGAATCAACTGAATTTCTGTTTGTCTTATAGGGAGAGAGGCATTGTACTTTCTCCCCGGCTTTATAGATGTGTAATTGACAAATAAGAATTGTATGTTTTCAAAGTGTACATGATGTTTTGATGTATGTGTGCATTGTGAAATGATTACAGCAATTCAGCTAATTCACGTATCAACCTAGTTATCATTTTGTGTGTGTGTAATGAGAACATGCAAGGTCTGCTGTCTTTGTAAATCTCAAGTATGTAAAACGATATTATTAAGTATAGTCGCCATGCTGTACAATAGACCTCCAGAATTTGCTGATATTGTCTAATTGAAACTTTGTACCCTTTGACCGATATCTTCTTACCCCAACATTTTCTAGCCCTGGAAAACATTGTTCTACTTTCTGTTTCTATTAATTTAACTTTCTTAGATTCCACATGTGAGATCATGGAGTATCTGTCTTTCTGTGTCTGGCTTATTTCAGTTAGCATAATTTCCTCCAGGTTCGTACATATTGTTGCAAATGACAGGATTTCCTTCTTTTTTAAGGCTATAACAGTATTCCATTCTGTATATGTGTGTGCCTGTCTATATACTACATATGTATATATAAAAATATATTACATATGTGTATATATATATGTATATATGCACCATATTTTAAAAATTCATTCATCTGTTAATGGACAGCTCTGCTTATGTACTGACCCTGCCGGAGGGCTTGTTCTGTCTGATCTAGGGACTCAGCCACTCACTTCTGATAACAGTGCTTGGTCCTTTCAACATATATCAATTCAAAAAATGAGTCACCATGCTTCACTATTAATAATAAGATGATTCTCATTACAAAAGGATTCCCAGTGGAAAACCATCTAACAAGGGCAGAGCATTTGAAACAAGCAAACCAGCAAAAGTGGGTAAATGCTACCGTCAAGTGTAGCTGGCTAGCTCCAGAGCCACAATGGCAAATAATTTTTATGTGATTAGAGAAGGTTTATAGTCAATGTTGGTGGCAGTTTTCTTTCTTTATATGCCTGTCTGTTTTCTTGCCTGACTGCCTGCCTGACAACATTTTTTTCCTTTCATTCTTACAAGAGGTGAGATCAACCCAACTGTTTGATTGTATTGGAGATTTGTAAGAAAATATAGGAAAAATCAGGCAACTTTAATGTGGTATGAAATTTGCTACAATAAGGTGGAAACTCTTAAAGATATTAGAAGGCCTTCCTAAAAGCTAATCATTTTAGGTACGAGAATCTCCCTACTCCCTCTTCTCCCCAATTATAACAAAAAGAATATTCTGCTGAGCTGACAAAGACTAGCAAAATGTTTCTAAATCTATACATCTGGGAACTCTCATAACTTTTATTCTAGGGAAAAAAATGTGCTTCTCTTCTTTCTGAAGGTCAACCCTGATTGTATAGGAGAAATTGCCTGTAGCTACCCTGCTATGCCCAGAAGCACCCTTCAGAAAGAAATTAAATGCATTCAGAAGATCAGCTATCCTCTCAAATGATGTGAATAGGGACATGAGGCACACTGAAAAAGGGCGTTCCAATAATTTGTTATTCCCTGATTATAAGGCAAACCTCTGGCTGCTTGATGGAGTGAGGCAATAGATTTGTGATCTCAAGGAAAAACTAGACTTCTCTGACTCTGGGTAGTCATTGTTATCTCTCCACCCTGGACTTGACAGAGGCTGTCTCAGAATCTGTTTTATAGGCCAATTCTTAAAGGTAATCGAATTTGGGAAGACAGGGTCTTGATCTCATCCAGGCCTGAGTGCAACAGAACGATCACAGTTCACTGCAACCTTGACCTCCCGGGCTCCAGTGATCCTCTTACGTCTCAGCCTCCTGAGTAGCTGGGACTACAGGTGTGGGCCACCACCCTCAGTTAATTTTTGTATTTTTGTAAAGACGGGGTTTTGCCATGTTGCCTAGGCTGGTCTCAAACTCCTGGGCTCAGTCAATCTGCCTGCTTCAGCCTCCAAAGTGCTGGGATTGCAGGTGTAGAGTCACTGTGCCCAGCCAAGACATATTCTTTATTATGCCATAGACATTTGGGTTGTTTGGTATTTGGCTGTTATGACTAAAGTAGTTATAACGTTATTGTACTGCGCTATTTATAAATATATGTTTCATTTTCTTTGGGTAAATACCTAGGAAGAGAATTGCTGGATTGAATAAAATCTTCTTTGAATAGATTCTCAGGAAATTACTGGACCCCGTATCACTCAAAAAGACTTAGTTATTCTCTTTTCTTCAATGTATGGTTTCTTAAATAAATCGTCATAAGCCTCTTTGGGGGAAGGACTGAAGGAATTGCTATTGAATATCCTGATGTGGTGTTGCAGGATCCTTTTTTAAGGGAAACTGACCTATTCATTGAGACATTCTGGTTCTGAGAACTGGCGCAGGTCCGGAAATGGGACAAGAGATTTTCTCTTTCTATCGGGCAGCTCGGCAGTCTTCCACGTGTCTGTTCTTCATCTATTTTAGAGGAAAGTGAGATAGACAGAAAGTGTATTCTTCAGGGTTCTCCAAAGAAATGAAACAAATAAGATATGTATTTATTATGAGGAACTGATTTACATGACCATGAAGGTTGAGAAGGCTCATGATCTACCATCTGCAAGCTGGAGACCTGGGGAAGCTGGTGGGACAGTTCAGTTCAAGTCTGAAGGCCTGAGAACCAGGAAAGTCAAGAGCATAAATCCCAATCTGAGGGCGGGAGAAGATGAGAAAACATGCTCCAGCTCCAGCAGTGAGGCAGGAAATCACTCCTGGATTCCTCCTTCTGCCTTTTGTTCTCTTCAGGTCTTCAACAAATTAGATAATGCCCACCAATACTGGGAAGGACCATATGGACTACATACGCTTTATGCAGTTCACCAGTTCAAATGCTAACCCCATCCAGAAACACTCACAGACCCACCCAGAGACCATGTATATTTGGGTATTTTGCAGCCCAGTCAAATTGATAAATAAAATTAAACATCACAAGTCAACCTGGCACCCACAGACATCTTCTTAAATTATACCTCATCTCCAAATAAAGACAATAAGATCGTAATTCTGCCTAATATGACATAATTATCCTGATACAACCAAAAATGCATTAACCCCTTTGCCAGAAGAGGAGATGAAGTCCTTGAGTAATATTTACTCTTCTCAATCTCCCACAACTTAAATACTATAATATAAAATTACCAATATTTAAATGTCATGATATAAAGTCAGTATACCTTATGATAGGAGAATAAGAGAGAAAAGAAAACAAAGATACATACATATGTACAAATATATTCATAACAAAATAAGGAGAAAATATTTATGATGATTACAGTCCTAGTTTCTCTAACTGGTCATATGGTTGTAGCTGGTGTTTCTAGCTACCTCCTGCCATTACCCATTATGTATTCCCTTTGCCTTCAGCAAGCACTTCAGCTGATGTGGTTCTTTACCTGGCAGAGTAACCCAAACCTCCATTCCTGAAAGGTCTGGTCCATTAGTCTTTCCTGGATTGAGTTGTTGCAGTTGTTAAATAATGTTAATCACAAGGTGTGAAAATACCAAGAGATGCCTTAAGGTATCTCCTATATTCCAGACATGTTCTCCTTACCTCTATTGTAGAGTAGTACTCCAAAATCCCCTTTGGTAGTCAGGATTAATCACCCCAGCCATCACCATAACTCCTTAACCTATGGATTCAGAGCCACAAGGAGCCAGCATGGCTGGCTGGCAGCCTTAACTTTCAGTTCAATGAAATCATTGCTGTGTTTTCTGGCGGTAGCATTCTTCCCTCTGGAACTAAGACCTCTAGGCCATCAGAGCATAAAGTAGTGAGAACAGGAAGCAGAAATTTTGCCAGGGTGCCATAAGGGGTAACAGTGAGTGGTATTATTCCCATTTCCACCCCTTGATTCCTGGACCTAGGAATTTTGGCTAGAGGAGAAACAATACTATATATCAGATGCTGATTCGGAGCAACGTAGTCTTCTGGAGAACCCCGATCCAGTCCTACAAAGCATTGCTACCTAGATGTCACTATAACTGAGTCTTAAAAAGACCATTCCACCATTCCCTCAAACCAGTTGCTTCTGGATTGTGGGGAACATGATAAGACCAGTGAATTCCATAAGCATAGGCTCATTGCTGTACTTCTTTTGCTGTGAAGTGGGTTCCTTGATTAAAAGCAATTCTGTGTGGTATATCATGGTAGTAGATAAGGCATTCTGTAACTCCATGAATGATTGTTTCGGCAGAAGCATCGCATTCAGAGAAGGCAAATTCATATCCAAAGTAAATGTCTAGTCCAAGGCCAAACACTGCTACTTCCATGATGGAAGCAGTCCGATGTTATCAACCTGCCATTGGGTAGCTGGCTAATCTCCTTGAGGAATGGTGCCATATTGGAGAATCAGTGTTGGTCTTGGCTGTTGGTAATTGGACACTCAGTGGTGGTTGTAAAGAGAATGGCTTTGATTAGTGAAAATCCATGTTGCTGAGGCCATCTATAACCTCTATTCCTGCCACCATGGCCACTTTATTTATTGACTTTGGGTGATGACAGACGTAGCTAGGGAAAGAGGCTGACTGATATCCACAAAAATGGGTCATCCCATTCATTTGATTATTAACATCCCTCTCTGCTGAGCTCAATGTTTTAGCCAGGGTTTTCCAAAGAGACAGAACTTATTTTTTATATATAAAATCATATATTAAAAATATGTATGTATATATATATACATATATATGGTTTTTTATACAAACAGAGCGAGAGAGATGAGAAGGGACTTATTCAGGTAATTGGCTCACTTGACTATGAAGCCTGAGAAGTTCCACAGTAGGCTGTCTGCAAGCTGGAGAACCTGAGAAACCAGTAGCATGTTTCAATCCAAGTCAAAGTCCTCAGAACCAAGAAAGCCAATGGTGTAACTCTCAGTCCAAGGCTGAAAGCCTGAGAGCCTGGGAGTTCAGGTTTGAGTCCAGGAGTTCAAAAGTCAGAGAATCTGGAGTCCAAAAGTCAGAGAATCTGGAGTCCAAAAGCCAGAGAATCTGGACATCCAAGGGCAGGAAAAGAAGGTCATACAGTCTCCAGAAGAGAACACTATAATTCATTCTTCCATCAGCTTTTTATTCCATCTGGCCCCTTGGCTGATTGGATGGTTTCTGCCCACATTAAGAGTAGGTCTTCCCCACTCAGTCCACCAACCCATATGCTAGTTAGTCTCCTACAGAAAAACACTCTCACAGACATTGTTGGGGCAACCCCATCATTCTAATCAAATGCCAAATCATCTGGGTTTCCCTTTCAGCACAAGAGGCTCAGTGTCCATTTAAGCATTGAGAATAATTAATGCAATGATTGAGAATAAATAATGCATTACCAGGCTGGGTGCAGTGACTCACGCCTATAATCCCAGCACTTTGGGAGGCCAAGGTGGGCAGCTCACCTGAGGTTGGGAGTTCGAGACCAGCCTGACCAACATGGAGAAACCCTGTCTCTACTAAAAATACAAAAAATTAGTCATGCGTGGTGGCGCATCCCTGTAATCTCAGCTACTCGGGAGGCTGATGCAGGAGAATCGCTTGAACCTGGGAGGCAGAGGTTGCAGTGAGCAGAGATCTCACCATTGCACTCCAGCAGGGCAATGAGAGCAAAAGCTCCATCTCAAAAAAATAATAATAAGAGTAATAATAATGCATTACCAGCTATCTGGGTTTTTCTGGGTATCCCATAATTCAGTCATGTTGACACCCAAAATTAACCATCATCATCCTTTGGTGAGCATTCACATGGAGCACTTTTTTTTTTTTCTGATTAAGAGAGGTCTATAAACATATATCTTCCCCAGATTTCTTCATCACCAATTTTCAGTCATGTCCCTTCCAAGTCCCTGATCATCCAGAAAAACCATGGGCCACAGCCCACGAATTGATACATAATTGCACATTTCTTCTTAAGCAAAGTAAACAACCAGGTGCACAGTCTGAAGTTCCACCCACTGGATTTCTCTTCCAGGGATGGATGTTCCTGTCTCTGGGGAGGTCGCAGAGAAAGGATGCAGTGCTACAGCTGTTAACTTTGGGTGTTGCCTGCATATTGTGCAGAACCTTCTGTACACCAGGCCTGAGCGCTCTTTTTCTCTGTCGACTGATTCTAAGCAGTTCCCCAGACAGGCTGAGTGGAAACCATGGGAATTTGGGTCGCTTTTCCATGTGATTCATTTGTACCTCCAGAGCCTCCTTGTGATCACTCACATACATACCTCTTCCCTTTGGTGATGGAGCGTTGTTATGCAAGCCTAACTTTATAGCTTGTTGGGTTAGATATAACAATGGGCAGCTCAGGTTGCACTGTAATTTGCTTGCTCACAGTAAGCATTCAATCTCTACTAAGGCCCAGTAGCAGGCCAAGAGCTGTTTCTCAAAAGGAGAGTAGTTATCTGCAGAGGATGGCAGGACCTTGCTGCAACATCTTAAGGGCCTGTGCTGCAATTCATTTATGGGGACCTTCCGAGGGCTGCCAACAGCATCCCTATCTTCTACTGACCCTTCAAGCACCATTGGAGCTGCCAGATAATATGACCTAAGTGGCAGGGAAGCTTGCCCAGCAGCCTGGATCTGTTGCAGAGCCTTCTCTTGTTTTGAACCCCACTAAAAACTAGCAGCTTTTAAGGCCACTCAGTAAATGGGCCAGAGTTACACACTCAAATAAGAAATACATTGCCTCCAAAATCCCGGTAGGTGTTGTTCCTCTTTCTTGGTTGTAGGAAGGGCCGAATGCAACAACTAGTTCTTCACGTTAGATGGGATATCGCAACATGCCCCATACTGCTGGACACCAGGAATTTCACAGAGGGCCTCTAACATCCAGTTGAATTTATTTCCCATCCTCAGACATGCAAATATCTTACCAATGAGTCCGAAGTAATTGCGACTTGCTCACTGGGTTCAGTCAGGATGATGTCATCAGTCTGATATCTTGTGGAAGGGAAAACCAATCAAGCTCTGTTAAGTAAATTATGACACAGGACTAGAGTGTTGATGACCTTCTTGAGTAGGACAGTGAAGGTGTATGGCTGGCCTTGCCAGCTGAAGGCAAACTGCTTCTGGTGGACAGGTATGGAGAAAAATGCTCTTACTAGATTAATAGCTGCATACCAGGTACCAGGGGATGTGTTAATTTGCTCAAGCAATGAAACCACATCTGGGACAGCGAGTAAAATTGGAGCCACAACCTGGTTAAGCTTAAAATAATTCACTGTCATTCTCCAAGATCCGTCTATCTTCTACACACAGCAAACAGGCAAGTTGAATGGGGATGTGGTGGGAATCACCATGCCTGTGTCTTTCGAGTCCTTGATGTTGGCACTAATTTCTGCAGTCCCTCCAGGAGTGTGCTGATTTGGGTTTACTATTTTCCTAGGCAGAGGCATTTTAATGGCTTCTACTCGGCTTTCCCACCATACCTAGCCTTTCCCTAGGTCAGGGAACTCATGTTGGGATTCTGTCAGCTGCTAAATATGTCCACACCAATTGTGTGTTCTGGAACTGGGGGAATATGGAATTGGTTTGGGAAATTGGAAGAAATGTGATTGAAAATTGATGACAAAGAGATTTCGATTTATAGACTAGACCGAAATCCTCACCAGTTGTCTATCTATCTTGTCCCTAGGGACACTGCATTCTATTTGTCAGTTTCATAAATCCTTGTGGATCAGGCATTCCTGACCGCCCATTGTGTTCATTATGTCCTGGCTCTGATGGTTGTTGTTTTCATCTGGCATCTGCTTTTCTGGATCCTATATCTGTCGTTATTAGGAAACCCAGTGCTGTAAAGTCTTTACCTCTAAAGCAGCGGTTGCCAATATTTTTGGCACCAAGGACTGGTTGTATGGAAGATAGATTTTCCACGGATAGGTGATGGGGGTGGTTTTAGGATGAAACTTTTCCACCTCAGATCATCAGGCGTTAGATTCTCATCAGGAGTGCATTACCAAGATCCCTTGAGTGTGCAGTTGACAATAGGGTTCATGGTCCTAAGAGAATCTAATGCCACCACTGATCTGATAGAAGGCGGAGCTCAGGCAGTAATGCTTGCTTGCCTGCCGCTCACTTTCTGCTGTGCGGCCCAGTTCCCAATGGGTTTGTGGTGCAGGGGTGGAATACCCCAGCTACAGAGGACAACTACTACTGAGCTTCTCAGTGATGCTGGTGGCTCTCTGACCACATCATTTTTTTTGCCTTTCATATCAGGGTATCCTTCAGGCCCTCTGTATTTGTCTGCTAGTGCTGCCATAACAAAATACTACAGATTGGGTGGCTTATACAACAGAAATTATTTTTCTCACAGTTCTGGAGGTTGGAAATCCAATAAACATGCCAAGAGGTTGGGTTTTTAGTGAGGCTTCTCCTCCTGGAAGTTGCTGCCTTCTCACTATGTCCCCATATGGTCTTTCTTCTGTGTATGGGTGCAGAGAGAGAGAGATCTCTGGTATCTCTTCCTCTTATAAGGGTACCAGTTCTGTTAGATTAGGGCCCTACATTATGACCTCATTTGACCTTAATTCCCTCCTTAAAGCTCCTATCTCCAAATATAGTCACTGGAGGGTCAGGGCTTCAACAAATGAGTTTGAGGGGAGGGCACAATTCAGTTCATAACACTTCCCCAGGACACATTGTCAGCTGGTTGGTTTTCTCGTCTTATATTGTAGATTTTTTCCAACTGGCTCAGTTTGCTGTGCTTTTTGATTCCTTCTTCCGTGCCATAATTCTTTTAATGTGGGTGATTGCATTTTTATTCCAGGGGCCTTCCTAGCAGGAGATTAATACAGTCTGGCTCCTGGGGCCCCTGCGATAGTTATTAAATACTATGTTACGGAAAATGTTTCACATACTGGCAAGCTATTATGCAGCTTTATATTCCACTCTACTCCCCCGGATATGGCACCCTCAAGATCCTCTCCCAGAAACGCTCCTGATTCCTGCTGGTCAATGTAATCCAGATATTGCAGCTCCTTCAGCATGTAACTCCTCTCCTTCCTCGGCAGGCTAAGCATTCCCTAGTCAGGTCACATTCAGCTTTGACCCTAGTTATTAGTGCATATGCCCGGAGAGGAGGTAAGGGCAGATCCTGGGGAGGAAAAGCATTATCTTATAAGCTATTTGCATAATATGCCAACAAGGAGGAGGGATACTTTTGCAAGCCCAGAATGTTTAGGTGGATCGAGGTTCTCAGGGGCATCTACCTAGATATCTCCACCCTAAGCTTCAGACTACCACACCTTCCCTATCAGGGCTCTGACTTTGACGTAGGGCTTCCCTACACTGAGAATTCAGCTTCTCTTAGCGTTCTGCTCCTCTTAGAATTCTACTTCTCTTACAACAGTTGTGCATGGCATTCAGCTCACTATGCCCTCTGAGAGAAGGAAATGCTGTCCAGGAGTCCTGTTGGCACTCACACTTCGCTTTAATTTAGCCACAGTACTTAAGAGTTAGTTCCCTCATATCTTTCACGTGCCAGAGACAAAGCACAAACTAATGCATCCCCTCCCCCCATATTCCATCCCTGCTCTCTACAAGTGAAAGTTTTAGCAATTGTTTTATCACAGCACACTAGGAGTTATCAATACCTACCACCAATGAGGAAGTCCTCATTGTCATCTGTATGATGAGTGAACCAATTCCAGGATCCCATCGTTAGAATCTGGTCCCAGAATCACTCCTGAAACCAATTGCCTTAGGTCAGGTTGCCTCAAAGAAGCCTAAGAAGAAGCGAGTAATTTACGGAGTGCTGTTAGGTAAAACCTGTAAGAGAGTGAGGGAAGTAGGATACAGGTGGGGAAGAATCCTAAAGCAGGTTCAGCTGAAATCCTGCCTTGGCCTGATCCCACGGGGCCTCTAGAATGAACGGCGCCACAGAGTTGTCTTACTTTGAGTCAAGAGGGCTGAGCGTTTATATCAGTCAGTCATGGATTGCATACTGCCTCCTGGGGACAAAGGGAATTCTGAAGCCATCAGCCAACATTCTTAGCAGTTAAGGTAAGAAGCAACTGGGCAGGGCACCTCTAGGGCCTACTACAAGGCTTTGTAACATCTGGTATATTTCTCCCCTATGTTCACTGTATTACATGTTGAGGGCGTAGCATATTTACTTTTTCTAGTTATATTGTTAGCATTTCCTAATGCCGTTTTTTTCTACATGTCATATTCACTGGCTATATTCATGTCTTTAATTTATTTAGCTATTCTCCTGTTGATAGACGGATCATTTTAAAGTTTGCTATTGTAAATAATGCTGGAATAATGGTTATTAGTCTTGATGGATTATTTTCACAAATTGTTAGATTCAATTTGATCAAATTTTGGTAATTTTGCATTTATATTCATGAGAGGGATTGGCCTATAATTTTCTTTTAATGTAATGGTTTTGCCTGGTTTTGGTATCAGGGTAATGCTGATTACATAAAATGAGTTTGGGAGTTGAATTTAGTCAGGTTATTTCTTTCTCATTGAGTAAGGGTTGGCAATTTGTGTCTTTGAAGAAATTTTTCCATGTTTTCTAAGTTATGAAATTTGTTGTCGGAAGTTTATTTACAATATTGCTTTATTACTTTTGAATGACCATAAGATCTACAGTGATGGAGTCTCTTTTATTCCTGACATTGTTATTTTGTGTCTTCTCTCTTCTTGATCAGTCTGGCTAGGAGTTTATAACTGTATTGATATTTTCGAAGAAAAAGATGGACACTTAGACAATTGAGATTTTCATTTTCTTCTAATATAAGTGATTAATGCTATAAATGTCTCTCTAAGCACTCTTTTACTGCATCCCACAGACTTTGATGTGTTGTATTTTTAATTTTATTTCATTAAAATATTTTCTAATTTCTTTTTGTGATTTCTTATTTGAGCTATGGTTTATTTAGAAGTGTGTTATTTATTACTACGTATTTAAGGATTTTCCAGATGGCTTGCTGTTTGATTTCTAGAATAATTCCACTGTGGTCAGAAAACATACTCTGTATTATTTGAATTCTTTTTTATTTATTTAGCTCATTGAGACTGCCACTCTTTTTTCTTTTTGGCCCAGAACAGGGGCTATAGTTGTGACTGGTTCTGCTGTTGTTGGGTGTAGCGTTCTATAAACATCAGCTAGGCCATGCTGGTTGATAGTGCTGTTCAAGTCATTTATGTGCTTACTGATTTTTTGCCAACTTGATCTATCAATTTCCAATGGAAGAGTATTAAAATATCCAAATATAATTGCAAGTTGCTCTATTTTAAAAATTCTATCAGTTTTTGCTTCATGTATTTTGGAACTTTTGTTATTGGATGCATACACGTTAAGGATTGTTATGACATCTTAATTAATTGACTTCTCTGTAAGTATGTAATGTTTCATCTCCAGTAAAATAGTCCTTGTTCTAAAGCCCACTTTGCTTAATATAAACATAGTCGCTATAGTTTTCATTAATGTTTACATAGTCATCGTTTACCATCCTGTTCTTTCAATCTAGCTGTATTGTTTTACTGAAAGTGGGTTCTTTATAAATAATATATAATTGGTCTTTTAATCCAGACTGATAATTTCTCTTTGAATTGGAATGTTTATTTATGTTTGATGTAATAATTGATATAGTTTAAAAATATCTTATTGCTGTTTGTTTTCTATTTGTCTTATCTGCTCTTTCTTCCTCTTTTATCCCCCTTTTCAAAATTTATTTTTTATGATCTCATTTTATCTTCACCAATGGTTTATTAGCTGTACTTCTTTAATCTTGTTGTTGTTATTGGTTATTTTTAGTGACTGTTGTAGAGTGTTTTTGTTTTTTGTTTTTGAGACAGAGTCTCGCTCTGTTGCCCAGGCTGGAGTGCAGTGGCTCCAGTGAGTGATCTCGGCTCACTGAAACCTCTTCCTCCTGGGTTCAAGCGATTCTCCTGCCTCAGCCTCCTGAGTAGCTGGGATTACTGGTGCCAGCCACCGCACCTGGCTAATTTTTTTTTTTTTTACCAGGCTAATTTTTGTATTTTTAGTAGAGCCGGGGTTTCACATCTTGGCCAGACAGGTCTTGAACTCCTGACCTCATGATACACCTGCCTTGGCCTCCCAAAGTGCTGGGATTACAGGCGTGGGCCACTGCACTCAGCCTACATTATACATCTTTAGTTTATCATAGTCTACCTTCAACTCTACATATGGTATGAGACACGTGTATGTTTATGTGTGTCTGTATGTGTGAGTATGTGTGTCATTACCCTCACTGTCCAAAATCTGTTGGTTCTCTCAGTTCAGATGGGGAGATTCTTGACAGACAGTTTGGATAGTAAGAGGTGCCTTGTTATCTGAATCAACGTTTGGTTCTCAGTATTTAGTCAGTAAGCAGCCGAGTTGGAAGGGGGAGCAGAGAGGATTCTCAGTCAGGGTTCCAGTCAGAAAGTAATGGTTCATTCAAAGAGTTTAATGAGGCCAGGTGCGATGGTGCACACTTGTAATCCCAGCACGCTGGGAGGCTGAGGCGGGTGGATCACATGGTCAAGAGATCCAGACCATCCTGGCCAACATGGTGAAACCCCGTCTCTACAAAAAATCCAAAAATTAGCTAGACGTGTTGCACATGCCTGTAGTCCCAGCTACTCGGGAGGCTGAGGCAGGAGATCGCTTGAACCCAGGAGGAGGAGGTTGCAGTGAGCCGAGGTCACACCACTGCACTCCATCCTGGTGACAAAGAGAGACACCATCTCAAAAAAACAAAAAACAACAGAAAAAAAAGGGTTTAATGAAAAAGGGGTAAAAGAGAATGCTAGTTAGAAAGTGGTGGGCAAGATTAAGAGAACAAACAGGAACCCAAATACTAGCACCAGCTGGAAGCAGTTAACATCCCTAGACCTAAAGGGACAAGGAGAAGGAATGCTGTTTCCAAGGCCACAGAATAGGATCTGTGGCTGCAGAGGGACTCAGCCTCTGCCGAGGCTGTGACCAGGCTCTAAGGGAATGGATATCAGAGAGGCCTTTGTTGTGGTTCCCTAGAAGCAGACGCTGAAACAAGGATTCGTGTGTAAGTGAATGACTGACTAACTGCTCTCTGGAGACACACATATGAGAAACAGAGAACCAAGACAGGGAAAGAGGGAAAGCCTTGTGAGATTACAGATTCAAGCAATGTCCCAGCCCCAGCCCAACCCCAGTGGTTGCTCTGGAGTGAAATCATATGTCGCAGTCATCACACTTCAGAGTCTGTTTCACCTCAAGGAAAGGGAGCTGGTTTTCAACCTGTTACCTCAGTGTTTGGTTTAATGTCCAGGAGGCCACATAAACTCCCAAGCACATCCAGCTGTCCACCTGTACTGGATGAAGTGACTCTGTGGCCCAAAGTGGGCTTCTGAGGAAAGCTGCAGGTGTCAGCCAACAGAAACAAAGGACACAGAAACCAGGAAATGGGTGCTCAAAAACAGGCATGTGGGTGTGGCACCAACAGTGTCTATCACAGGGGAGGAGGAAATAGATACCCCCAATGTGCTCACCATTGATCTCCCATTGGCCACACCCAGCTGGAAGCTGGAGGACAAAGCAATCCAGGTGATGCTATGCTAGGTGTCAGCCTCCGGGGCTTAGAGTATGCACTGGAGGGTGATCTGGAGAGCAAAGGGAGAATAAATAGGACAGGACAGCATAGATCTGAAATTCTGTACATATCTATTTGTCCTTAAATTCAAAAACTGATAGTCTGGAAACCAAGAGATACTTGTATGTGTGTGATACACAAGTCTAGTCTAATAAACATAATGTCTATTAAACTAATAACTGTATTATGGCATGTATTAGACCCTCAATGTCACTTCTGTGATTGTAGAGCAGCCTGTTTGGGCTAATTCCTCATTTATAAAATTACAAACAACAACAACAACAATATACATGTCTTGTATCTTCAGCGAGGAAGAGTTATGAAAAATAACATGCCAAGTGGTTGAACTACTTCTGAATCTTGCTTGACCCTCGGGAACATCTCACCATTTTTTGTGTGTTCAAATTCCAGGTACTGACAATATAGAAATAAAAAGGTATCCTGGTAGTGTCTTTAAGGAAATAGGATACTAAAAACAATTGAACAAAATGCCTTTGGCACTTGTGATCTTGAGAAGTCCTGAAATATAATCATGGTCTTCTCCTTTTTTGAAAATTTTGCATGTATTTAATTTCTGCCCCTCTGATATTTGACATTAGCTCTCTGCGAAAATATCATTGTTGGTGAAATCCAAGATTCTAAAGGCCCATGATGAGAGCAATAGTTTATACTGGGAGGAGATGGGCCAGGTATAAAGTTTTGGAAGATATTGCCATCATATCTATGGCACTGCAGCATGAAGGCTGTTTCCTGAAAACTGTAGTGGACATCATTTCCAATATTGATATAACTTACTCAAGTCTCCTCTTTAGGCACAAGAAAAAGGATATACCTAAAATCTGGATCCTTTATAAATGGATTTCCATTATATGTGCTCATATGACCGACTTAGGCCTAATGCCGTGAACTTATCAGAATCCCTGCTCCCACCTCTCTCTCTCTCTCTCTTTCTCTCTTTCTCTCTCTCTCTCTCTCTCTCTCTCTGTGTGTGTGTGTGTGTGTGTGTGTGTGTGCGTGCTAGTAACAAAAACTCAGATTAGCATAGGCATAAATGGGGATTTATTTGCTCTGTAATTATACTGGAGAAATGGCAGCAAAGCCAGTAGAATTTGGGGATAGACCTTGGTCTTTCCTCTGACTATTCCCTCTGTTTTTGTGTTTATGTTGGTTTCATTCTCTCTGGCAGGCTTTGTCCACTTGTGGGGCAGCATAGCCTGGCTCCCATCTCTCTGCTTTACCAGGGGCCTGGGGCTCACCTTCTCTGGTGCCAGGTTTTAAAATCCCAGAGAGGGGCTCAATTAGCCTGACTTGAGTAAAAAAAATCTATGGCCACAGCAATAGGCAACTCTGATTGGGCATCTCTAGGTGAGGTTCTCATTCTCTGGCCAATCAGTGGGGTTGGGCATGGGTAAGTAAGAAGAAATCAGTTCCCTTTGAACATTATGGTTAGAATTAGGAAGAAGGGCAAAGAAGATGCTGTTGCTCAGGTACACACTCTGCAAAGTGGACGTGACTACCTTTACTTTAAAGAGGAGATAACCAAGTCCCAGAGAGGCCAAGGGACTCATTTAAAGCTACAGAGGTAATAAGTGGCAAAGCAGAGATTGATGAGAAGCGATACATTGTAGAGATTAAAGGCTCAGACTCCAGAACCAGACACATTTGAACCCAGAACCCAACTCTTGCTACTTATCAGTATAATTTGGGATAAATTACTTATCTGCCTCTGATTTTCCCCCTAAATATGGGCACGATGATAGCATCTCTCAGAAGAGAGTTGTGAGGATTAAATGAGATAGTGCACAGGCACAATGTAGTTGCTGCTTACATATTTGCTGTACTTATTGGCTACAATTTAAACTTCTTCAAAACTGTACCTGTGTGATTTGTGAGTCTCGGGCCCAATAGCTTTGTTCTGTTCTTGGGCCCAAGAGCTTTGGAACTTTTACACGTTGTCCAAAACGAAATGAACTGTAATTATGAATCCAGTCTACATCACCACTGAGCAATAAGGCCACTACCAGTCACTAAAAGGGCTTGAGAAATTGAGTGGAAATCCAAACCAAGTCTCAGAAATCAAGGTCTCCAGCCAAGTCCTCTTACCAGAGGGGATTCTGTCCACCTACCTGAAGACCTAGTGTGGCATCCCACCTGAGAGTGCTTCCGTCAACATGCTTGTTGAGCACTTATTATGGGTAGACCCTGAGCCCTGCAGATGTTTCATATTTATGCATCAAGAGTGTCTCCTAGGTGGAATATCGGAAGGGCACTGATTTCTTGGATGGAGGACCAGTAGGAGAGGAAACCTCCTAAAAATATGTATTATCTGACAAAATTCTCCCTGAAACCAAGGTTGAGGAAATTTGAAAAAGTTTTCAAGCATAAGAAATTATGAATGGAAACTAAGTATGTATTATTCATTGTTACTAACTCATGGTATCTAAAAGTATTAATGATATTCTCTTAAAAGCACGAAAGGCCTTTTTGCATGGGACAAACTTTTCATGAGCAAATTACAAAGAGAAGATTTCTGGCAAAATAGCTGATGTGCTCATGAATAATGCCTTAGCTTGATAACCTATGAAGAATGCCTATTATTCTTAATCACAGCTTATTGATAGATATTCATTAATTATAATGTTTTGTGAATCCATGGATTCTTTCATTCCCATTTTTCAGTGTTTTACAGCTAGTAATTCCTCCAACATCCTGGGGACAAATTTAAAGATAACTGCAGTAAAACTTGTACTGATGTTCAGAATACCTTACACAGATCATGGTTTTGTTGCTTGAAGTCTTGGCCTGGTATAACTGGTTCCCAAATTACGCCCAGGAGGGACCCCGTAAAGGGAACCTCTTCCTATTCTGTCCAAAAAGGAAATTCAGAGTGTGAGAGAGGCATAAATGATAGTGGTATTTACTGCTGGCATGACCTGTTGGGTAAACCAGAATCTATGTAGCATTACTGGAAAAAGTTCCCTGGATCTCACTAAAACTCCCAGCATCAGCTCTCCTAATAGGAGGGACATGCTTTCTCCAGTGACCCAACTTCTACCCAAGGTGCAGGCAGAGAGATGGCATGACATGGTGGGGAGAGCCTTGGCGTATTATTGGTTCTGTCACTAGTTGGCTGTGTGACCTTCAGCGAGTCCCTCTACCTCTCAGAGCCTCTATTTCTTCATTCACAAAATTAGTTTGGATACATCGTATGTCACAAATGGGCAGCCTACATGACAACATGGCTACTCGTTTTGTTTTCTTTGGCTCACGTGGTGTTTTTAAAAATGCATATACTTTCTGGTTTGCTATAGCCCCTACTTTTTTTTTATTATCATATATCTAGTCTTCTTCACTTGTTTATGTCACTTTTCTGGCCCCTGTAGACACTTGAGTTTTTACAGTGCTATGTGATATCATTTATTATGATATCACATATCACACAAAATGATAGTAGTATTTACAGCTGGCATGACCTGTTGGGATTTGGAATTCCTGCGATGTATAATCTCTGATGTTGCTTTTACCTCTGATACTCAGAGAGTCCAGGTCCTGGGAGGTTACCAAGCCCCAACAGTCAGGTAGGAGAAAAATTACAACACTGAGAAGTTTTGGAGTTCTTTTGTTGTCATTTTTGTTTTGTTTTCATTTTTGTTTTTTGAGACCTATTCTCCCTCTGTCTTCCAGGCTAGAGCACAGTGGTGTGATCTTGGCTCACTGCAGCCTCCACCTTTTGGGTCAAGTAATTCTTCTGTCTCAGCCTCCCAAGTAGCTGGGACTACAGGTGCCCACTACCACGCTCAGCCGATTTTTGTATTTTTAGTAGAGACAGGGTTTTGCCATGTTGGCCAAGGTGGGGTCTTGAACTCCTGACCTCAGGTGATCCACCCGCCTCGGTCTCCCAAAGTGCTGGGATTACAGGCATGAGCCATCGTGCCTGGCCAGAGTTCTTTTTTCTCCCCCATCTGGAAGCTAATGATGTAATCTCCTAGGCCTCTTCCTGTAAACCCCCTAAAGCCAAGTTCTCCATTACGGTCACAGAATAAGCCTTTTCTCTCCCTTGTTCATAGTAAATGATATCACACAGCTTGGGTCCTTGACTTTTTTCTAATTCTGTCTCCTTGATCTTAAAGGTCAGCTAAGGGATATCACCCACAGGGCAAAGATGCCCTTATCAAGAGCAAGGCTAGATCAACTTTGGGGCAAAGAGAGCTGAAAAAGAAAAGGTAAATGCAGTGAGAGAGTCCCCATCTCCCACCAAATTTAAGTTAGAAAGGAGTCTTACAGGAAGGTTAGTTACTTCTAGGATTATCTTCTGCAGATTTCCAAACTTCTTGACTCTTTACAGAAGCTCTAGCCTTTCCTAGCTGAGTTGGTTCCATTTAGCTATCTGGTGGGGCTCCCTTTCTGTAGGGGAATTTGTTCCTGTTGACCTAAGGGCACACAGCTGCCGTCAGCTTCTAGGGTATAGGCTCTGCGTACAAAGCAACTCTGTATTGCAGGAGCTTCTCCACACATGTCTGCACACAGGAGTTCTGTCATTAACATGGTTCCGGTCACCCGGTGGAATGCACAAAGGGCGGGGGAATTGGCTTCTTTCTCAAAAGCTTTCTTTTTATAAGCCTTGGCTCCCTGACAACTGGAATTTTCTTTTATAGCTGAAAAAACATATTTCTCTTAAACACCACCCGAGTAGTCATATGTCCTCAAGGTCAAACAGATGAGACAAGAATTCAAGAGGACCCAACTGCAGATCAATTTGCCTAAATGTAGACTTTGTCTGCCCATGAAATAAAGAAGTTGCTTCCATAAGCCACATAATTACTGTGGTTTAGTAATTAACTCTTCTTTGTTAATTTCCTCCAATAATAAAAATCGATCATACCTATTACAGAAAATAAAGGGAGTAAATAACAATCACCCTACCTTTACCACCCCCAAATTTTATTTAAGCACAATCTGGA
>PVKV010029474.1:0-23565 GCA_004027835.1 Alouatta palliata | reverse complement strand
GGGGAAAAAGGGGAGGGACAGCAGGGGGTGGGGAGTTGGGGAGGGATAGCATGGGGAGAAATACCAGATATAGGTGATGGGGAGGAAGGCAGCAAATCACACTGCCATGTGTGTTCCTATGTAACAATCTTGCATGTTCTTCACATGTACCCCCAAACCTAAAATGCAATAAAAAGTATATATATAAAAAAAAATAAAATAAAAAAAAATAAATCTCGTTATATTTGTACATGGAATACAACATAATAAAAATGAACAGACCAGGCATGCTGCCTCACCTGTTATTCCAGTGCCTTGGGAGGCCAAGTTGAGCAGATTGCTTGAACCCTGAAGTTTTGAGACCAGCCTGGGCAAATGGCGAGACACCATCTATACAAAAATAAAAAATTAAATCAGCCAGATGTGGTGGTGTATGCCTGTGGTCCCAGCTACTTGGGAAGCTGAGGTGAGATGGTCAGCTTCCCAAGTAGCTGGGACCCGGATGGGAGGTTGAGGCTGCAGTGAGTTGAGTTGGTGCCACTGCACTCCAACCAGGGTGACACAGTGAGACCCTGTCTCTAAAGAAATAAACTGCTGCAGCATTAAGTGAAAGGAGACAGAAGCTAAAGAAAACATGTTGTATGATTCTGTTTATGTAAAATGGAAACACGTGCACGAGTAATCAATGCCATTAGAATAACGGTTACCCTGGAGGAGGTAATGAGTGGGAGGGGACAAAATGAGGGCTTTCTGTGAGTGATCTGGGTTGTAGTTACATAGAGGGGTTCACTTTGTAAAAATTAATGACGCTTTTATGTACATTACTACTTTGATATGAAACTTAAAGAACAGGTTATATAATAATGTGCACTCTCCAAAATTATGCACACACTATCACAAACATGCTGAAAACATACCAAAATGTTAACGGTAAGTATCAATGAGTAGTGAGATTTTTCATTTTTGTGATTTTGTTGTTGTATTTTTCAAATTTACTCCAACAAACCAAATTACTGTTGTGATTAGAAAATATCATTAAATATTACTTACAATAGAGATCACTCCAGGAACTGTGTGCAGGATGGGTTGGGGAGAGGTAAGACAGGAAGGTCAGAAGGCATTGACTACAGTGATGTGAGAGGTGATGAGGGTCTGAGTGGGGCTGTGTGGTGAGGGAGGTGTGGTGCATTATGTTGAAATCAGTAGCATAGGAAGAGTAGCGGACCCCCCCCGGGGGAGGGGCAGGGAGCTGGGGAAGTTCAGTTTTAAACATGTTAGGATTGGGTTCCCTTTGGGACATCCAAGTAGAGATGTCTATAAATAATGTTGAAATTAGACATTTTACGTAACAATCAAAATTATCATTTGATTACCCAATCTGAATACAGTGAGTCACCAAATGAAGGAATTTTTTCTGTGACATCTTCCCTTCTTGACCCCATGCATTCACGAATTAGTTTTTTATATCATATAAATGAGAAAACAGTGCCTTGCTGAGTATTATATTCTCTGCTGGAGTTTTCTACCCCTTGAAGTGAATTTTCATGGCAAAAATTACCCATCAGGAAAAAGGCACAACTTCTTGTAAGACAATGACTAAACTATAGAAGATGAAGATTATACAAGTGCCAGTAAGTGTTTCTTACGTATTTTTGGGGGGCAAATTTTTATTTTCTTTTTCTTCTGATACTTGAAAAATTCATCGATCTTTTAAGATGAACCAAGGTTTTTTAAAAAGAATTCTAGTAAACATTTCATTCTTTATAAAAAAAAAAAAAGAAGATGAAGATTAAATGGTAAAAGAGCTAATAATGACCTTATTATTAAAGATTCTAACATTCAAAAACAAAAGCATTCACTATTGAAACTCCAAGGTAGTTAGGTGACTGAGAATTATTTGTCTTTGTTACCTGTACACCTAATGTAAATCAGGGAAAAGGAATTGAGGAAGAAGATAAAAGCCTTAATAACAATTTTGAGGTTGCACAGTAAAAACTTTATCAAGAAAACTAGTTAGATGATGATATACAAATTACTATAGTGTATAAGTAGCTGGTTGCTATCCTAACTCCCCAAGAGTTCACAAGTGACTCTTTAATGCATACATTCTTTATTTTGGATTTATTAGATTATGTATTATATATAATATACACACATATATATAATAGCTTATTTTATACATACATACACAAACCTTTAAATTATAATCATTTGCAGCATAAGAGAGTCTCAATTAGAAGGCTGCTCTTAGATGATGCAGGAGTAAATGATATCGTAATAATGAAAGACCAAATTTCAATCCGTCTGCACAATTGAGTCTGCCAAATCTTGCTAGATTTGCTTGATTGAAAATTTCTTCCTCTCTCTGTGTCCTATACAATTTAATCCTTAGGCTTGGATGCCCATGTGCTGGCAGTATCTTTTAGTGCTTGGTTGTTAAGTTTGATCATATAACCAAATTGTTGGTGAAAGGGATTTATATTTTTAGGGAGTCAATCCATGATAGATTACCTTGCACTTTTGTGGAGAGGATGTTGTCATTGTCCCTGATTTAGGGAAAAATGTGAATAAAGAAAATAGGTGATTTTCAAAACCTTGCCATGATTCCATCAGTGACAGAGTTTAGACTGGTACTGGGAACCTCTAGGTATTGACTCGAGACTTATATGATGTCAATTCTCTTCAATGGATGTGTTTTTAAGCATTCCAAAATTTCCATAAAAATAAAAATGATGGCAGTATTTTTCTTTTTGAAGAAAAATTCAGCTATCATAATAGCTGCTTAAGAACTGAAAAATAAAGCAAGGTTAAAAGCTGAAGCCAGAGTACTTGTCTCAGGTTTCGTTGTATAAATTGAGTGAAATAAAAAACAAAAATAGCTGGGCTAGGTGGTGCACACCTACATAGAAGGCTGAAGCAAGAGGATCACTTGAGCCCAGGAGTCGGAAGCCAGATGGGACAATCTATCGAGATTCCATGTCTAAAAATAACAACAAACTTAAAAAAATTTGAAAAGAATAAAATTAGTCTAAATAGGGGGAAATTAATTAAAAGGGGACACTAAAAAATAAGTCACTGCCTCCGTATCTTCTCTGCACTCCCCCAAGCCTGCAATTTTTTAATTCTTTTCACTTTTTTTCCCTATGGAATCTCACCTCAACAGTGGAAAGTGGAAAAAGAAACTAGACATCATGGATTAAAAAAAACAACAACAACAAAGAAATAAATCAAGGAAATAAAGAAATGAAGGAAGAAAGAAAAGGAAGGAGAGAGGGAGGAAAGAAGGAAAATAGAAAAGAAAATCTGCATGTAGAATATAAGTAGACTAACTTCCAGAGGTCAGGGCCACATGGGATGAAAACATGTTTAGACCCTGATTTTACAGGAATTCTGCACACAGCTAGAAGGGCTTTTGCCAAAAAATGGTCAAGCTTAACTAACATTCTATTGTGATTGTTTTGGGATATAAGGTAGTTTTAGTCTTGTATTCAAGGTCAAAAAATGTTTCTTTTTAAAATATAAGGGCATGAATCCTCCTTTGTCAAGTTCATGAAGAGAAAATGATATCATTATTATTTGTCAGTGGATTTCCAATCCATTACCATCTAATATAAAAATAATCCCGGAAGGTAAGATTAGGTATTGTTTAAATCACAGAACTAAGACCTACAGTCAGACATGACCTCAATAATGCAAATGCGTTTGTGAATAGCTGTGAAGACAAATTCATTTATAACAACAGACAGTGTCAGGAGAAGATTAAAATATATATGCACCACATAGATGAAATAATTGTAATCAGGACAGCAGAATTACCACAATTGGAGAATTTTACTGAATAGCTGAATTTCATGTATAACACAATCAAATTTTCTGCCTCATTCAGTCTCACCAGTGTTCATTTCCTGGATGTTCTGACTAATTTAAACTATGGTTAATTGAATACTGAAATATTCAGGAAACTATGACAGGAACAATTTGCAATGGACAATTTCCACCTTTACTCTCAAGACTTAGAAGCCGCATGGATAGAATGAAATAGGTAAGATGAATCATATTACACTAAACGTCTGCCACAAAATTAGTTTTTACTTAGGAGGATATAAAGGAAGAGGCTATAAAATACTAGCGGTAAAACATTTGTTTAAAGAAGGGAATATAAATAGTTATGAATTTCAGCGTTCACTTGTAGAAAAGATTTCAAGCAATTACAGAGTTGTAATCCTTGTATTTATGTGTTATTTTCTTATAAAGGGAATTTGCCTGTTCAACTGCACTTTAAAAACCAGTCATTCTTTTCATTATGCTAAACTAGAAAAATTTCCAGGAAAATGTCTTTAATGTATTAAAGTTAGAACCTTTTTTTTTGTTTTGTTTTTAAATAAAACGACTCTCCATACTTGGACATTTATTCTCAGTTTTCAGATATAGACAGATAATTTGAAAACACTGGATACTACAGTCTGTACATTTCCCCACTGACCTCCATGTCCCCATCCCTTTACACTGTGGTTCTGCATTGCTGCTAGGAGGCGTCAGAACCGTTTTTACAATAGAAGTGCACGAGAAAGAAGAGATTCCTGTAGTATTGCTATTTAATGTTGATTAATGTCATAGGACACTGAATTTCCCCAAGCACTGTCACATCTTTGACCAAAAGGGATGAAAATATCAAACGTTACACCTGGAAGTAACTCTGGGGTATCTAGGGGGAATAACTTCACTGTGTAAAGAGCCGCAGCGGTCCGCTGACTACTTCTCACAGGTGGTGAGTGAGTATTCTCCAGGATCCTGTCATTCTCGGCTCATCTTGCCCATCCCAAGTCATTCACTAGAAGTGGCAGGGGTGAGTAGTAGATACAACAGTTTGTAAGATAATGTTAAGAACATGATGAAAAGACATCAGAGGAAGCAGTGAAAAAGCAAGAATGTGTGACGCTTAGAGCAGGTGAAGGGTGCTGCATTTTTTATGTGCTTACCCCACCAAGCCAGCAGAGCTGCCTCTCCCCCAGGGTTAGAACCTGGCTGTATGTTTGTCCTATGTTCTTTCTACCTCTATGGACTCTTTGGTGATTTAAAGGCACATTGTCTTTCCTTCCCTGTCTGTTTCTCTGTGAGATTATTTTCACTTTGACCATTGCCCTCATGTATTTACCCACTGGCATGATGACAACAGATTGAGAGTTAAAAGTAAATCCCTTCTTTCTCATCTATAGAAAAAAAGCATTTAAATTTAAGGATGGGTCAAAAAGAGAGATGATTATCCCAAGTATTTTTTTCAATTAACATTTTAGGTATTTTACCAGTCACCATTCCTTTAACTCAAATGTAGTTTCAACTGAGGAGGTTAATGTAACAGTTAGATGGGTATTTCCTGATCTATTTACTTTTCCTTTTTGTTTTTTGTAGGAATTGATGGGGTCTTGGAATATTAGGGTAGTGAAGAAGCCATGGGAGGAACTTCCACATTTGGTGAGGCAAGTAAAATTTTGTTAAGGATTTTTGAAACTGCTTTTGAAAACCTGAAAACTTGCTTAGTGGCTTTGTGACTCATGGTATATATCAAATATTAAAAAGCTGTCAGTGAACACCATTAAGTTCTTTTTTAAATACAGTCAGACACATTGTGAAAACTAGCAATTCTAAACCTACTGCAAAATAAATTGCTCAAAAGAACTGCCGTTCCAGAGTGCTTACATGTTGCTCTTATCAGTCAGCCAAGATTAATGGTAAGTTCAAAAGGTCCTCATATTGTTGCTTTGTCCATCCATCCACCTGATGGCTGTCGTGGGCGGGATTTAATGCTAGGTAGTATGTGAAAATAGTCTAGGCACCCTATTGCAACAGCTTGCTCACAAGTTTCCTCTGTCTTCTGACAAATCCTAAGTCCTTGATGCCTTTTTAATAAAATATGCTACAGAGAACATAAGGACTAAAGACGCTCCTGGCAAAGCAGAGTAAAATACGTATAAGTTATTAAGGCTCAACTATGTCTGAATGTTTAGTGCTATATGTTTTAAATTGTTTTGTTTCAGTGAAAACACACTAATAAATTTCCTTTATACAAGTTCAAATATTCCAGACAAAGCAAAAGTACCTTTTCTAAGCAGGATGTTTGATGTGTGTCCTTCCAGACCGAAATATATACATATACTTGGTTTTTATATCAATAGACTCATACTGTATGTGCTGGGCTACATCCAGCTTTTTGCAGTTAATACATCTGGGAGATTTTTCCTTTGTCATTGCAGTTGTCCCAAAAGTCTCTCTGTGGTTGCTAGGGAATGTACCTTTATCTTTGGTTTTAACAGTCATATTCATGTGTCAGGCAGAAATAGAAGGTATAATATAGATCTTGCCTAGTACTGAATATTGTGAAACAACTATGCAGGGATTGCCAATTTTTGGTGGTTTTCTTCCAAAAATTTTGCTCACTTCTACTAAAGGGTTGAAGCATTAGCAAACAAAAGTCTAAAGATAGTCGGCCTGCGCTGGAAGGTTGAAAGTGCAGTTCTCCTAATGCAGTTCTTATGACCACTAAGGAAAACACCATCTGAACTTTATGGTGACCCACAAATCAGGTTAGGACAGGCAATTCTAGCCATGAATTATAAGGTGGATGATAGAGGCTGTACCATAATCTTTCTCTCCTGGGGTAGAATGACTTTCATGGCTAATTAGTTCCATGGCCGAGAAGGTCAGTTTCCTGCATGTCAGAGCAAGCACCTTTGTAAAAGAGAAACCATTTTAAACCCAGCGATACTGAGTGCAAAGTTATTTCAATACTTTTTCTCCTCTTTGTAAATTAATACTGTTTGTTTTGCCAACTTATTTTATGTTGAAATCTTAATTATTTTCTAATAAATGACTGGGAATGGAGGAAGCTAGCTGACCCATATCCTGTGTTAGGTTTTCTTTGCCTTCTTTGCACACTGGCGAAAAGATGTTGATGCATAACTTCTAGAAATGCCATGCTTACTTATGCCGTTAAAAACAGCTTATTCTAACTGGGACCCCATAACCACAGGGAGAAGCATACAATTTTATTTGCAAAGAAGACTGAACCCATTTTAACTTCTCTATCAAATGCTCTGAATAGGTTGGCTTCGATAGTTGTGTTCAGTCCTGGGTACAATGTGGTCTCATTATACAACTTCACCACCAAATCCCAGTTCTCGATGTTATCCAAAGCTGCCTTCTTCTTCAGAGACCTCAGTCCCCTCCCAAAGCCCAGGGGAGCGTAAACAAATCCCTCTCTCTCAGGGTTACATGAAAAGCCAAGTCATCATCCAACACAATAAAATAAGCTGGTGAAGGAAAGAACCAATCAAATCCCTTTGATTCCGAGACTTAGGGAAAGCACTTAGGAAACCTCATAGTCTGCCCATCAGAGGGGAAAAAAGGCTCCAATTAAATGGGAAGAGTACTCATTTTAAGCACTCTAAAATGTTAAGATTTAAAAAATACAGTGCTTAACATTCTGTAGAGCTATAACAAAGAATGTGCTAACCTTAGTATTTACACGCCAAGCTTCTGCCAAGCCATTTTATAATGTACCTTAGAAAAATTTCATGCTTTCTCACAAAAAAGACACCCCCTCCCTCCCCTGCTGTTGGCCTGCACGTTCCCAGGCATGTGAATTGTGTCCTTTTGAAGTCCAGTGATGCTGGTTCGCTTGAAGGGAGAGCTCTTGCCAATAATATTGCTGCACCTGATGCTCAGAACTGTTGCTGCTAAATGGCTTATTTTCTATCTTGATATTTTCTCTATATGACTTTGGCTGAATAGGCCACTTTTTGTCAAGCTGGTTTCATGTGTGTTGTCTGTGTTCTAGAAAACAGAATTAACTCCCACTTTCTGGTTCCATTTCCATGATCTTTACCTAAACAAAAGAATACCCTCTCTTTAGTAAATCATTACACCCTTGCATTCCTTCCATTAAAACCTATTATTGGGAGTTTAAACTATTGATTCAGTCAACTATCATATATATATGTATGTATTTTACTTTTTGTGTGGCTGTAGAAATACTTTACTATTAGTCTAATTATATGCTGGAGTTAGGATCCTTCCAGCTAGTTAAGGGTGGAAGGATTCTAGTTATGCTGTCTATTGTGTTCTTCTATGTCGCATAACTAGAGTACTGTCCACTGGAATGAAATAATAGAAGCAGAAACTCAGACTAAAAAAGAGAGGAAAGAAAGGAAGGTCTTTGAGAAAAGTTTATTTAGAGATAAAAGAAAAATAATATCTGAAATAATAGAAGCAGATTGAAATAATAGAAGTGAAATAATAGAAGCAGAAACTCAGAGATTAAAAAAGAGAAAAAAAGGCTTTTATTTATTTAGAGACGGGGTCTTGCTCTGTCACCCAGGGTGGAGTGCAGTGGCATGATCATAGCTCACTGCAGCCTCAAACTCCTGGGCTTAAGTAATCCTCCCACCTCAGCCTCCCAAGTAGCTAGAACTACAAGTACATGACACTATGCCTGGCTAACTTAAAAAAAAAAAAATTGTGTTTAGAGATGGGAATCTTGCTGTATTGCCCTGGTCTCAAACTCCTGACCTCAAGCCATCCTTTCTCCTTGGCCTCCTGAGTAGTTAGGATTATACGGATGAACTACTGAGCCTGGCTAGAAAGGTTTTAAGAATAGCTTAGAACAGTACTAAAAAATGCAATTCTTATATTAGAATTTAAAACTTCAGACTATTTAGTTGACCCATTTTATACATTGAGAAATTATACAGAAACATTTTAAAAAAACTGTCTTAAATAACATAACTGGGTTAGTAGTAGAGGGAACTGAATCTGCTACTTGATTCGATCAGAGATCTTCCAGATTTACATGTTCAAGATGGGAAGCAAGATTTTATTTTTATTTTATTTATTTTTTTAAATCTCTTTCGTAATTTTAATTGAAGCAATGCCTATTCATTTTTTTAACTCCCTCTTATAAGCACCAAATTTTAACATCTAAGTCAATTTTGGGGGAAAGAAACACCATCAAGATCTGCCCTCCAGCACAAAACAACGATGTTCATTCCTCCAAATATCCAGATTGATGATCTACCAAAACAAAAATGAAAAAAAGCCCATAGAGAAATAAAAAGCAACAAAAATCACATTCTGGGGGTGGGGGGGGTCAGTGCATTTAGCAGTCTTCGCTGTGCTGTCTAACCATCCTTCAAAACTCAGCTGTGGGACAAACGTACTCCCTTAAAATTTTTAAGTGTAAGGAAAATGTGTCCTAAATATATAATTGTAATGTTAAGAAGAGCACTCGAAGTTCTATTAATGTCAATTATATAAATGATACACTAAAAAACATTTATGATTATGCATTACCATTATTTGTGGTGTCTCAGATCTTTGAGTATGGTTGTGTGTGTATCTGTGTAAGAACACAAATACCTTTGAGAGAGAAATGAGCAAATGGATTCAGGTACAATCAGAATCTCCCAAACTCTATTTCTGGCATTCACTTTGACCAGAATAGCTTTTTGAAGTTTACAAGTGTTTGCTCTTTCTCTAGTTGGTGATTCTATATTCAATGGCAATTTAAATGGGAAGTAGAAAGGTAGGGCAGGTTAATTTTTTAATTTATTGCAATTTATCTACCTGTCAATCTGGTTGTGTTTAGGGGAACAATAAACAGTACCTGTTTGTCCTCCCAGTTTCTGTACAAAAAGAGAAATAAAACAGAAGAGCCAGATAGGAGAGGAAAAGCAACTGGTAGAGCTCTTGGCCCACAGTGGGAAACATAAGGAGTTGGGGAAGAACATTGCCATTTTTCTTACACACATTGACTTGCTGTGATCCAGGCACTATGCAAGGGAGAGAAGATATAGCAATCTTTGCCTTTTAAGAGGTCATAGGAAAGCAGATGATTTAGATTTATAATAAATACTTATGGCATTATGCATTAAGTGCTGTAACAGAGACATGCAAAAAATCTAGGACCAGAAGCTCTAGAATGTTGAACTGTGCCTGGAAATAACGTGTGCCCTGGGAAATGGGCAGTGTTGAGATGTTTAGCTTCATATTTGTGCTTTCAAAATGCTAGACATTTTCTGATGCTGGGAGAGGGTACTATCTATGTTTCATTTTGGAAATGTGTATCTATGTTCTTGCTTGCAAATAGAAAGTATTTAATAAATACTGAATGACTGATCGTTTGAGTTCAAACTGATTTCTCAGTAGCAATAAGGCAAGAATAACCTCAATTCAGTGTTCTGAACAAGGACTCCAATTAGTTTAATAATTGCTTCAACTGATTCCTTTTAGATTTTCATTTGCTCATTGGCGTTGAAACTAAACATTGGTTTTGACATTCTTTAAATATACCCTACTCCTAGTATACTATATACCATATTTTTTTCACATGTTCTTTATATTACTGTAAGCATGCTAAAGCTCAAAATTAATGTTTTTAGTATTCTATTCAGCACTGAGGTGCTTGGCATGTTGTATGTGCCCAGCATACTTTGAAAATAACCTAGAGTTTAATTTACTGGAAAGTGCCCTTTGAATCAGCAACCTGTACCATACTTGAAGTGAGAAGAAGAACTTCCTCTGGGATCCTTGGTCTCCAAAATTTTTCGACACCAAGTTGCCCTTTCCCAGATTGTCAGTGTCGAGTGTGGCCTAGGAAATGAAGGGGGAAAGTGACCTATCTGATGGACTTCCAGACAGTTCCTTCTGAGGATCCTGTGGTTGTGAGTGTCCCAGTGCTTGGCACAGCATCAGTATTGCTAGTGTGTGAAGTACTGACTTGGGGCTATGAAGATACATTTGCCTACTAGGTTAGTTTGAAAAAAAGTGATTTAACCTTGTATGTAGTTAAAATGCCATATATTTCTAAATTAATAGTTTTCTGCTACTGTAATTTTTGTATTTTCAACTACATAAATAAATTGGCTATGATGAGCTATCGTAGGAACCTAACTACCAATTATAATGTTGTTTCCATGGAAATATAGATTTTTGAGTTCTAAACAATAGCCTGATCAATGAACTTGTGGAACACAATCTTTTTGTAGGTTAAGAATTTCCCATGTTTGCATTTTTATTAGTTTTTACCTTCTTTCCTATTATCTCTTTCCAATGCTGAAGGCTAACGGTGACTGAGTGTGATTATAAACACACTATCTAGCTGCCCTTCTTTTGAGGTAGCAGATACTAAAATAGCACGATATAATATAACGGGAAATGGAGATGATAATAGCTACACATTTTCTACTTTTCAGCGGTGACATAAAAATAATTGAGGCGATATTTTTGAATACTAGGAAGAAATGTGCTATATTGAAATCCGAATGTCATTATTTTCCCATACTCTATACACAGAAGAAAAATGTAAACATTATTATTGTTCTTCCCACTCTTTTCATTCCAGACCGAGTGACCTTTCAGAGCCCTTTATTCTGAAAAATCTAATTGGGCATTTCTCAAATACCTATGGATGGTGGCTTCCATAATCCCATTGCTTTCATGCGTGAAATGTATACAGTATCACTAACCAACCACCAATACAATTTTTATTTGTAAATTTAACAAGATAGGAAAAAAATCAGTTTCAACCCCCACAGGAAATAACTATCAAAGCAAGTAAGATGCATTTCTGGACAAGAAGCTTGTGAAAACAGGTTTTCTGTTTAAGAAATGTATTGCCTCATGAAGAGGCTGGCGAGGTGGTAGGAGGGGATACTTAGAGATCTCCTGACCTTCTCCCTCAATAAGCTCTCGACATAGTGACCATACCCAGGGAATATTAGCAAATGTGGGGTGTATTTAGCATGCTCTGCAGACGTGGGCTATTTAACCTTTTCCATCTGCCTTGTTCTTTCCTCTAACTAGAAGCAATAGCAAAGCTCTGGCGAAGGCTTGCAAGGAGAAAAATAAAAGCTGAAAGTTCTAATCAAAACTCTAATCAGAAAGATGACAACTAGTGAAGATTATTAAATTTTCTTTGCTCCCTTGATGAATTTAATAAAGAACTAATCAAAGATCATTAGAAGGCTTTTGTGCCTGGTTTGCATTGTAGCTGGATTGCAATCTGAATTTGTGTTTTAGTGGGTTTCCAGGGGTTGGGTTAGACATGTAAATATATTAAAAACTATAGATGGTTAGACATTTTTTAATATTTTTAGTTAATGTACAAACCCATGAAAATGTATAAGCTATTTATTGTGCTCATCTATTCTGCCAACTAAAAATATAGGATTTTGATTCTGATCTTTAGTAATTAGAATTTAAAAAATTTTTTAGCAGTGTCTAGCTCAAAAATTTTCTAATGATCTTTGATTAGTTCTTTTCTTAACAGGAAAATAAAAATGGTATCATTTAATTTCTAGAGCATAAAAATATGTAAATAACTCTAACTACCAGAACCACTAGAAATTTATAGAAAATTATGGTAATATCTGAAGAGGTTTCTTATCCTCCCTCCCCAATTCTGAACGTTTGCTTAATGTTTCTTGTTTTCAAGTGATCTCCCCATAGCCTTCCAACTACGTTTTAAGTACTACATTTTAAATACTGTATTTATAGTGTCTCATGAACTATACACTTTGATTACCTCATTTATAACCCATGTATTCCATCCATTTCCAGTGCTCATTGTCTGATTGGTCTAATGCAGTCTCCTCCTCACTCGCCCCAAACACATACACCCAATAACTTAGGATTTCTGCCAATTATAACATTCTCCCATCTCAAAGAGCTTCCCAGTCCTCTGAATTTATGAGTTGCTTTTGATTTTAGCTGCAAAATATATCTATGATCATAAACTGATTGGCTCTCATTAACATAAAAACTTAAGATTTGCTTTGGTTTATTATTAAGTATTAGTATATCCTTAATAAAGTAGTTCTTAGGCTCTCATCTTTTTCTGCCAGAATAGAAAAAAATTATTCTGGAATTACCAGGATAAATAAAGGCAACACAAGAAATAGTGGACCCTTTTATCAGATTCCGCAGATAAACTATAATTAGTCTTATGCTATTTATAGAAAAATTAGGTATTTAAAGGCGATAACTCAATTCAATACATATTACAGGAAAGTCTATTTCTGTAGTAGTTCCTACATTTCTTTTTTATGAGTTAAAACATCTCATGACTATTTAAAGAAATAATTTTTAAAAATGTGCAGAGATGGGTAGTTTAAAACTCTACACACATTAGATGAGTCAGACTCTTTTATTAAGTACTAGTAGAGGCAATCAACAATGTAACTGAATCATAACCCTCTTCTGGTGGACAAAGGAAAAGCAGCTAGGAGCTCTGAGACTAGACTCTGAGCTGTTCATATTCAATGCTGAATAAAATTAAATGTCAAATTTCCAGACAACCTTGAAAATAATGCTTTAATTTTAAAAACTTTTCAGCTAACTCTCAGTACCGTTCTGATTACAAGGGCCAAACATTAAGACAGTTAACTCTTAGGTAGAAGTAACTTGAAATTAAGTCTATAGGAACTTCCATTTTATAATGAGATCTGTCTTCAGCACAGTCCTGAGGACGTTTGTCTGCAACTGTTCATGTTTCTGATGCAGTTGCTGCCCATCTTCTTTTATGTAACATTCCTGGTGCCCTTTGCTCTTGGAGATTTAAATTTCTCCTTGACCTGCAAGACATCCTTCAGATAGTGCAGGTAGGCTGGAAATGAATTTTCTCAGCTTTTATTCTTCAGCAGATGTCTTTATGTAACTTGTTTATGGAGGCTCTTTCTGCTGGATACAAAACTGAAATGACAGCTTTTTCTTTCAGTAATTTTAAAAAGTCATTTCCTTGTCTTCTGAACTCCATTGTTCTGATGAGAAGTCAGTGATCATTCTGATTTTTGTCCCATTGTATATAAAGTATCTTTTTCTCTTTGCCTGTTCTTCCTATTTTTTCTTTATCTTTAGTTTTCAGCAGTTTGGTTCTAATGTGCCTAGGTGTGGATTTCCTTATATGATGTGTCCCATATGGGTTCATTGAAATTCTTGTGTCAGTGTTTCTCTTCAAACGTGGGGAGTTCGGGGCCATGATTTCTTCAAATTATTTTTGCCTCAAATTATCTTCCTCTACTAGGACTCAAGTATCTGTATGCTAGGCTGCTTGATATTATCTCCTTGAAACTTTGCTTATTTTTCTTCTTTTCTCTCTACTGTCCAGATTCAGTCATTTCTGTTGGTTTATATCTAAGTTCATTGACTCTCTATGTTAAATCTGATCTGCTGTTAAGCTAAATTTTTATTTCAGTTACTATTCTTTTCAGTTCTAGAATGTTCAGTTTGTAGTTTCCATTTATCTGCTGTTTTCCATTTGATTATTCATTAAGATCATATTTTTGTTTGAGTGTTTTTTAATGTAATTTTCTTTTCTATGCCTAGTGATTAGTGAACATTGTGGACAACACAGAAATGTTTAGATTCTATAGTCTTCCTCTAAAAATGGTTGATTCATATTTAAGGAGGCAGTTCATTAAATAGTTCATTATTTTAACTTTTGTAGACTTAGTGTTTTGCACTGTTAATATAGAGCTGTGGACAGTCCAGGGTGTTTTCAAGCTCTAACCTTTTAGTAGTCACTCTCCAAACTGTGTCTCCCATATGAATCTATTGAGGTTTGGTTTTAGGCTTTGTTAGGGTGAGTCTAGAGTTGGTCTTTCTCTAGGGGCATATTCCTTATTCCTAATATATGCACTTTGGGGTGTTCCAGCTGGATTTCAGGAGTTTTAATAAGGTGTTAATAAATTTCTCCTCTCTGGCAGGGCCAGAACTCTGACATTCTCTGCCATTGCTTTTACCCAAGCACTGCTCAACCTCTAGAATCTTGGTTCCACTTTCAAGTGCATAGCATCTGATATCTAGTAAGGCTCAGACTGCCTCACCCTGCACATGTACAATCCAACTCTCAGCCACTGATTTGCAGGGGATCCCTGCTCTCTACATAGCTCCCTCTATTCAGGTTCCACAGTTTCCACTTGTTTCAGCTACCCTGAACCCTGATGTCTGCCTCCTCAGCTCAACAGGACTACCATGCTCTGCTCAGACTCCAGGTCTCTGTACCATGGTCAGGAAATTGTCTCCAGGCACAGAGCTGGGGCAATCATGTAGCTCATCTCATGCACTTCCCTTCTCTCAAGGACCACAGCCTTAAATTGCTTGTTACCCACTGCCTGAAATCAGTTGCTTCACATTGTCTGTCCAGTTGTAGAGTAGTTTTGGGCTAGTGCAGTACCAGCCATTCCATTATGGTAAGAGATGGAAGTTCAGGAATCACATCTTGATTTCAACCCTACCTGAAATCACATTTCCATATTGGGAAGAACATAGGCATCACAGCACTTTCTATGAAATATCATCAAGTAAGTCCCAGCCAGTTGCAAAATCTCAAAAGTTCATGTGGCTTAAAATCACGTAGGCTATGCTGAGCAAAATGCCCGATATGCCTGACACAAGCATGTACGTTTGTAAATTATTAAATCACTTGCTGGATAAAGCAGAAAGAAGACAGGAAGAACTCATTCCTTAGAGTTATGACTTATCTACCGATTAACTCTATGATCTTGGGCCTACAACTGTATTTGACATGTCTAAGAAAACCTAGTTGGAAATTTGTATTTGTAATTTGCCTTGATTATATCCTCTGAAAGATACTTTCCAAAATGAGTCATCACTGTTGTGGTTTTCTTCCAGAATTAAACAGGTTTCAAACTTGGCAACTGAGATGACAACCTGGGAGGGCTTCTCCCAATTTCAGAAAGAGCTTTATTCCCATAATTGTATTAAATTCACATAGAAAAAGAATCAACAACAGAAGAAAAATGTGGGTAGCAAATAGCAGATTGGGAGTGTCAGGGTGGGAGAAGCCCTTTCAGTTAAGAAAACGATACAAATACATACATATCTACATAATGTCATGTGAGTGATTAAACTCTCCTTTTCCCAGAGAGCAATATTAAGGTCTCTGTGTGCCAAAACAGTATACTGCTGCAATATAATTATACCTTTGGGCAAAACATCAAAGATGCAATGAGTGAGAGCCACTGAGGCTACAACCCAGCCGAAACACCATTATTTAACGCAAGACCAACAGAAGCAGTAAGAACACTTACCACCATGCTCTAGTGTTCCCTCTCAGTGCAGTCTTAAGCCTAATTCCTCTTCTGCTTGTCCTTTGACCTGGTCTCTCCAGCTGACTTTTCCACAACAGTTTTCACTCACAGGCAGAACAGAAATGGGATGAAAGAAAAACAACAGGTCCCAGATAACCTTTTTCCTCTTTCTCTATTCCGTTGTCAGTTAGGAATTTTGTTTTGCTTTGGAGAAGAAAAATGTGATCTCCTTGGATATTTTTCCTGGGTCATCACCAGTTTACTCTGTTTCCCCTATACACTCAGTATTTTATACTTTACTGTTCAAAAACTTGGGATATCTCGGGTACTGAGAAGTCTGAAGGAGTTTGTATCGGAAGCCTAGCCTCTGATATTTCTGCTGGATAAGCTATTGCTTCATGCTTGAAGGTGAATGCATACCATGGGCTTACCCAAGGAATTTCTGGAAATGGGCCTGCCAGGCTGTTTTAGATTAATACAAATGGGATGTGGGGTAGCCATGCCTACTCCTATCCTGCAAGATATTTTGTATCAAAATGACAATATTAAGATGAATCAAGTCAATGAACTCTTTGGGTACTACATAAATGTTGAATGTTGCATAATCACTTTCTGTTGATCTTTTTCTTATTACTATTATATGTGAATATACATGAGGCTTCCTGCCTTCATTGCCACAATTTAATGGGACAAACTGCAGGCACGCAGTCCTTCCTCACTTTCTGTGCCCATTTTTCTGACATACATCATTGCTGAAGTCTGTTGTTTTTTAAGCAGTGACAAAAAATGTAATGTTTCATATAAGGATTATCCATAAAACCCCAGAGTCCTTAACTCTTCTGTCCTTCTGAGGTCATCCTTTTCTTTAACAAGCATCCCCTAAATTTTGGGAAATCTAGCATGTTCTTCAATTTTCCAGCGTATTCTGGAGTTGAGACTTGTTTCTTCCCATTTTTTCTTGCTCCTGACTTTTTCAATTTCTTCCCTCCATCTGCACACTGCCTCTCCAGGCTGCCCCAGCCCATTCTAGTTTGCTTTGCTTCAAAGTATGGACTTGCCACCCTTTTCTTCATGACAGTGCTTTGTGATTAGCAGTGTGTTATCGGATTTTCTCGTTTTATCTAAATAATGTAGAGGAATGATAACCCAAAACAGAGACTGACTTGAAATTGAATCCTGGTCACACTATTGCTAAAGTTTTCTGAAATCTTCCCCCTCGAGGAGTCCTTACTGGCGGCACTCTCACTAGGTATTTCTGGGGCCTGCTCTCTGCCCTCCGGACTCTAAGAAAGCTTTTTGTTTTCAATGTCTCTCTCTCATGGTCTGACTTTCCTCAGCCCTGCAGTGGTGGGTGGAACCCACTCAAAAATTCCTGTGACTTGATGGTGCAGAGAAACTCTGGGCTCTCTTTTAGGCTGAGTCTCTCCCGCCCAGACTCTCCTGGGGTCCACCCCATTCAGTTAGAAAAGCTCACTGGATGTTTTCCCAACAAAAGTGCAGTTTGCTCTTCAAGAGGACTTCTGCCACTCTCCTAAAGCAACCAGCTAAAATGACTGTCAGCTTACAATTTTTAGTTATAATCAGTTTCTCTAAAATTGAGTTTGTAAAATGTTTTAAATAAAGTGATTTGACAGATTTAATAAGGTGATAGATAAAAATGGAGGGCCCTGTTGTCAAGAGTGGTGATTCTAGAATGGAGGGTCCTGTTGTCAAGAGTGGTGATTCTAGATGAGGCAGGAAAAGTTATGGATAGAAGAAAAGGACTTTGCGATTTATTTCTTCCAGTGACCTTGGCAATGTGTGGAAGAGGATAGGTTAGACAGCAATAATGATCTAACTTGTGGCTTTTCAAAACCTGGAAAATAAGGCAAGGTCTGGTGGTTCATACCTGTAACCCAGTACTTGGGGAGGCTGAGGCAGGAGGATCACTTGAGGCCAGGAGTTCAAGACAAGGCTGGGTAACATCAAGAGACCCTATCACTACTAAAAATCAAAAATTAGCCAGGGTGGTGGTGCGTGCCTATAGTCCCAGTTACTCTGGAGGCTGAGGTGGGAGGATCACCTGAGCCTGGGAGGTTGAGTCGTGATCATACTATTGCACTCGAGCCTGGACAACAGAGCAAGATCCCATCACAAAAAAACAAACTTAGAAAATAGAGCTATTCTAAAGTGAAGTAACCAAACGGCAGAACCATAATCCAGAGAGACAGACACATAGGTTCAACTGAGGCCTATGGAGAAGGAATTCCAGGCAACTGCTCATATTCCAGGAATGCAACTGAGGCCTGGGGAGCCAAAGGCTGCTCTCAGAGGTAAGCACATTCCAGGTGTCACCTTAGGATTCCACTCAGGACAGTCATGGCCCTGGGAGGGAAGGGGAATAGGCTTTGCAGACTGAGACTTAACTGCATGATATCTGCATCTTCAGTGTTATTCTACACACTGTTTTATCAGTGCAATAAATGGAACTTACAATATTATAATATTCTAATACTATGGTTAATATTGTAATATTCTAAGTTCTGTTATTATGCCAATTAAAAAAACTTTATGTTAAGAGTGCTTTTGTATTTCAGGGGTTCCTGAGGACATGGAGAAAGGGAAATATATCATATGGCAATATTCCATAATAAATTACCTGGAGATATAAAAATTTGCAAGGATACAGACACAGGCATGTAATTATTACAAATATATAAAGAATGTGTGACTACTTTTAGATATAATCACCTAAATTTCAACATTGCCTTATTAAATATCTATTTGTGTTTGTATACATTGTATCATTTAAAAAATAGATATGGAATAGTACTTAAAAATAAGGTTTGTAATAAGGTTTTTGGAATTAGAATAGAAAAACTTTTGTCCTACTGAGCGTAAGTTGTTCAGTACAGTGAAGTCACATGCACGCTTCTTGGTTTGGATTTACTTTCTTCCAGTTGTTACAGTTTAACCAAATAACACAACATTCTGCTTACAACTTTACTTTCATATACATTGTCAGCTGAATTATTTTTCTGCATATTTCCACAACGTGATAAATCCTTTTCAGGTTAGAAAAAAGTCATTTAAAGTTGTTAAAATTTAAAAAGAAACCTATTCATAGCATATACTTAGTCTAATTGCCTTGAGACTCTTCTGGGACATGTAGCAATATAAAATAGTGTATGGAGGACGGTGTATGTCTTTTCAGCAGGATAGTCTTGCATTGTGGTAAAAAATAGGCAGACAGACATATACCAAATATTTACAGTGATACCTTTGAATGTGAGATTGCCAGTGATTTTCCTCTTTTCTATTGTTTTCTGGGTTTTTTCATTGATCACTGATTAGTTTCAAGTGTAGAAAATAAAGCCGTTAAAGTACTATGAGTAAATATTAGTGATTTTTTTTTTTTTTTGAGACAGTTTTGCTCTGTTGTCCAAGTTGAAGTGCAATGGCATGATCTTGGCTCACTGCAACCTCTGCCTCCTGGGTTCAACTGATTCTCTTGCCTCAGCCTCTCGCGTAGCTGGGATTACAGGCATGTGCCACCATGCCCGGCTAATTTTGTATTTTTAGTAGAGATGAGATTTCTCCATGTTGGTCAGGCTGGTCTCAAACTCCTGAGCTCAGGTGACCCACCCTCCTTGGCCTCCCTACAGGCTGGGATTACAGGTATGAGCCACCGCACCCAGCCTTAGTGAGTACTTTTTATAATCTTTCATTTGGGAAGGCTTCTAAGTATGCCAGTAGAGTCAGAAACCATAAATGAAAATTCACACGTTAGATTATATCTGCATTTAAATTCAGTATGGTAAATGATCCATATGGTTAATTAGTGTGGAAATATTTGCAACATATCTGACAAAAGTTAATAAATAGGTACTACAAATCAACATAGAAGATGAACAACCCAAAAGAAAAATGCAAAGTACAGCAACAGGCACTAGCAGAAGAAATGCAAAAATCTCATATGAAAAGATACACACTCTCCCTGACAAATAAATAAATAAAAAATAAAACCCCAAGATAGTACTTTTTATCTTCCAAATTGACAAATACCTAAGACAATGAAAATACTTTGTGTTAATAAAATGTGAGAGAAGATACGCTCTTAATACACTGTTGTGGGCACGTATATATATATATTTTTTTTGCCGGAGAGAATAGTTTGACATTACCAGAATTAAAGTCCTCCTAATCCTAGTCTCAGGAATTCTGCTTATGAATTTATCCTGTGGGGGGACGTTTAGTAAACATACCATGAAAGCTGTTAGTGCTGTCCGATGCCTGTGTTCTTCTTGTCTTCTGGGTATGCACTTGGACTTGTATGTAGATAAAGCCATGTGACCAGTTATTCCAGTGGAATGTGAATGGAAGTGATGCAGGTCACCTCCGGGCCGAGGTGATTGTGAGTGGATGCGTGGACCTTCTCTATGCCCTTTTGATTTTCCCCAGGTAGGAGGCAGAGGAAGGTGAGGACCAAAAGGAGAATGGAGTCATGAGATGGAAGAGTCCCTGAATGAATGACTATGTGTATCAGAGCCCACCATCATCATTGCTTGAAACCTGTGTCAGTTGGCGATGTGACCAAACTCTAAACTATTTTGTCTTAGGAAACTGAGATGTAGAGGTGGATTGTTATAGTAGATCTGATATATATACAGATGTATCTACTCAGACTGTTGCCATGGTTAATTTTAGGTGCCAACTGGACTGGATGAAAGGACAGCTTGATAGTTGGTGAGGCATTATTTCTGGGCATGGCTGCAAGGATATTTCCAGATGAGATTGATATTTGAATCAGTGGCTTTAGTAAGGAAGATTTACCCACACCCAATGTGGGCACCCGCCATCCAATTGGCTAAAGACCCACTTAGAACAAAAAGGTAGAAAAAAGGCAAGTATGTTCTCTCTTCTGGAGCTAGGATACCCTTCTTCTCCAGACCATGGACACTAGAACTCCACATTCTCCAGCCTTTGGACTCTGGCACCAGTGGCCCTGGAGGTTGTATATAGATAAAGCCATGTGACCAGTTATTCCAGTGGAATGTGAATGGAAGTGATGCAGGTCACCTCCGGGCCGAGGTGATTGTGAGTGGATGCGTGGACCTTCCCTATGCCCTTTTGATTTTCCCCAGGTAGGAGGCAGAGGAAGGTGAGGACCAAAAGGAGAATGGAGTCATGAGATGGAAGAGTCACAGGCCTTCAGTCTGAGATCCAGAGTTATAACATCAACTTCCCTGGTTCTCAGGCCTCCAGACTTGGACTGAGCGATGCTACCAGCCTTCCTGGTTCTCTAGCCTGCAAATGGCCTACTGGGGGACTTTGCAGTCTCCATAATTGTGTGAGCCCATTCCTGTAATAAATTCCTTCTCATGTATCTATATCCTATTGGTTCTGACTCTCTGGAGAACCAATAGATTTCTGACTAATAATATATTTGTAACATGTAATTTAATTTGGTTGAAAGATAGTCACTGCAGTATTATAAGTAATAGCCAGGAGTTTAAAATAATCTAATGTCCATTCACAGGCTAATTATAGAACCACATGTACAGTACAATCCCCTTGTTGTAAAAATCATGTAGTTTTGTAAACAGAAATAACTGAAAAGGTGTTTGTCAACCTGTTAATGACGTCACTATAGAGTGGGATTGTGGGAAATATGCTTTTTCTGCCAAGGTATTTTTCAATTATTTGAGTCTTTTACAAAGTTTTATACTTTTCTAATCAATAAAAATCATGTACCTACTTAGTTTGGGAACTTAAATTGCCTTGACTACTTTCTGAATAGGAAATAAAAGCAAATAGTTAATAATTCTTACATGTAGAAGTGGGTAGTACATAGCAGTAATCAGAACAATCCAAACAAAAAAAAGCAAAATGACATATGTCAAAGACTGGTGCTTATCTTGAGTGGTGGAATAATAGATGAATTTTATTAATATTTTTGCTTTGTGCTTTTCTATGTTTTCCCAGTGTTCTCTATCAAGCACGTAATGCTTTTGCAATTAGCTGGAAAGCTAGAGTGTAAATGTTGCAAATGCAAGCAGAAAATGAGAAAGCTTTCAAATAGGACTGTGTTCTTCTCTGTGCTAACCTCTTAACCAGGGCTGCATCCTCCAAAACTATAAAAGCATTGACTTGACCTTCAGCAGCCCTTGTACTGTTACACTTTTTCTAGCTCCTACCTGCTCAAATGATCTTTCAGCCCACAATGAAAGATTGGAACCTCAAGTAAACAAACAGACCTGGCTGGATCTGATTCAGGAAGAATCCAGGAACTGTCTTTGCCTAGTAAGTCACCATGGTGTGGCTGTTACAGAGTGAGGCTGTATTGTGCTTTGCTGGCAATGGCGGGCTAATGGAGCCTCATCTTTTTCTTTTTCTTTGTTTTGAGACACAGTCTCACCTACTCTGCCACCCAGGCTGGAGTCTGGAGTACAGTTGTGTGATCTCAGCTCACTGCAACCTCTGCCTCCTGGGTTCAAGCAATTCTTCTGCCACAGCCACCCAAGTAGTTGGGACTACAGGTGTGAGTCACCACACCAGGCTAATTTTTGTATTTTTATTAGAGACAGGGTTTCACCATGTTGGCCAGGCTGGTCTCAAACTCCTGACCTCAGGTGATCCACCCGCCTTGTCTTCCCAAAGTGCTGGGATTACAGGCGTAAACCATGGCAACCGGCCTTAACTGTAATCTCAAAGAGAGAAACCAGAAAAGATAATTCTCAAATGGAACTTAAACTCTCATCCCCTCTGTGGGTTCATCATTGTGGCCAGTACAAAGGGTGGTCAGTCAGAGCCAGTAGAAAGGTGATTAGTCTAAACAATTTTCTGAGTGATTATCTGAGAGAACGACCGAGCCATCTCCAAGGCTGTGATCCTACTTGGGGATCAAGAGTTAAGCTCCATGGAAGCCCAAGCTGTAGGTGCACGCTGTTTGCCATCTCTCCTGGAGCAGGCACCATTCACATAGGTGTTAAAAGCAAGCAGGTCACTGTGCTAAAGCTGAAGGTTCTAGTGTTTGAGGAACACCTTTCTATCTCATGACTTACACAAGTGGAAAAAAAAAAAAAGTCCCTCAGTAGAAGATAAAAGGAAGTACTGTAAGTTCAAGTCAATGAGGAAGAGGAGACTGGAAGTTAGCGTTCAGAAGAGGGTGGTGAGAAGCCTCCCCTTAGTGGGTAAGTCTGAACTTCCCTGATCTGTGTAGGTGCCTTGAAGTGCTGAGGGTATCAGAGTGACTCCCTCTCCTGGGCACTATGGTGAGAGGTGCCTAAAGGTAGAGAGGGAAGCAGCCTCTTCAAAATTAGTACCAGTCAGAAAATTCCGGTTCCTCTATGTCAGTGATTCCCCCACCCCTACCCCAGCATTTAATTTTGAAAACTTCAAATACACAGAAGGTTAAAAAAAAATGTGGTAAACTGTCATATACTCACTATCTAGTATTTTACTCTGTGTCTGTGTGTGTGTGTGTGTGTGTGTCTGTGTGTGT
>PVKV010029473.1:0-23570 GCA_004027835.1 Alouatta palliata | reverse complement strand
ATCACGAGGTCAAGAGATCGAGACCATCCTGGTCAACATGGTGAAACCCCGTCTCTACTAAAAATACAAAAATTAGCTGGGCATGGTGGCATGTGCCTGTAGTCCCAGCTACTCGGGAGGCTGAGGCAGGAGAATTGCTTGAACCCAGGAGGCGGAGGTTGTGGTGAGCCGAGATCGCGCCATTGCACTCCAGCCTGGGCAACAAGAGCGAAACTCCGTCTCAAAAAAAAAAAAAAAAAAAACTCTGGCATGAGGACTCCTGCCTGGACATCATGCTATGGAAGGTGCAGCCGAGTCACGACCGTTGCCGCCCTGGCCACCAGCGGATTTCAGACTGGGCTGCCGGGTGCAGGCGAGGGCATTGGCCCACAGCCTGGCTCCCCAGGGCTGAGCTCCAGGGAAGGGCAGGCCCACCTGTGGGGAACTCCGAACCGCTGTGTCCGAGGCTACCCGCTGAGAGGTGTGGGAGAGCCGCTGCCCTCTGCCAGGAGCACATGAAGCCCGGGCTTCAGGACGAACTGCTAACTTTCGTCATTACGCATGAGCCTTCCACTCACATCTTATTAAATTTCCAAAGACGCCTTGCCGCTGCCACTGTTACTGTCCCCATTGTTTACTGATGAGAAAACTAAAGGTTAAAAAGACTCAGTAAATCGACCAAAGTCTCACAGCCAGGAGTTGAATCTACGTTCGATCTACTCTACACTTCTCAACCTTCACGCAGGAGATGATAGCCCTCTCTTCCCAACCTGGTTCGTGAGTTTCTCTGCTGGGCTATTCTGCACTTCCAAATCCAGTGTCCCCTGGATTTTCTTGATTGGACTTGTCTTCCTGTGGGCTCCACTTTCTCCTCATGGGACCTTTATTAATTCAACAATTGTGTGTCACAGGCCTGCTTTCCAAGTGACACTCTGATAGGTTGGCCTTGGAGAAACTGTGTGACAGCGCCCCAGCCCTTGATCTGACTGAACTTAATAAATGGAAATAGGAGTCTTTGAGCAGCAGGTGATGAATGAAGAAGGATAGCCAGGTCCTGACGTCATAGCTAAGCCGTGTTCCCTATGTGAACTCATCTGAGTCTGGCAGCCAATGGCATCTGAATCAGATGCAGGTTCAGGCTTCATTAACCACACTGGCCATTCTCTGTCCCAGGCAGACAGCTTGACTCCAGAGGACCCGCAGCATCCCAGCTGGTGGGGACAGGGAGGCATGTGCAGAAGGGAGACTTCACTGAGAGGGGACAGTCCCCCATGTCAGCAGCAAAACCGAAGGAGCCAGTGCAGGAGGAGGCTGTGGAATAGGAGCAAGAGGGACCCTAGCAGAGCACATGGAGGGGAGGAAAATGAGCAAGTCCCAGGACTCCAAGCAGAGCCTGTCCCAGACACTCACTCACTTAGACCTCTAGTCTGGGAAGTGCTAAGTTGTGAAACAGCAACAGTGGAGGTGAACGGAGCCTGGATGTAGGTCCTGTTCCATCTGGAAGCTTCTTCCACAGACAATAGCTCCAGCCGGCCTGCAGATTCTCTCCTCTGCAGACCATGCTGCAGGTCTTGGCAGGTGCAAAAGGATCTCTTAATAAGTGCAAGGGGCTGAGCCAGTCCAGCCCAAAGGCTGTAGAATAGGATGTACGCTCTAAGAAACCACCCAGCCAACGCGCTCAGGTCTGTCTTCAGAAACTCACCATCCACCGGGAGTCCTAATTTTATATCACAGTGATGTTTGAAAGCTGTTTCTTTTTGATTCTTGTAAGTTGAGTCTCCCCCAAGGCTGACTGCTCAACTGGGGTTCATGTGCCTGCATCCTGCCCCAGGGACCTTCCACCGGGCTGGGCAGAGAATGCAGAATGCCTGGGAAGCAGCTTGGGCTCATGCCAGACAGAACCAGACTGGAATCCTTCCTCAGCCCTCAGTCACAGTCTTTGTTACCTTCATGACAGAGCTCTCATCTGTAAAATGGAATGATCACATCTAGAAGCCAGGGCTGGGGCTGGGTGAGGGGAGAGAGGTGCCTTGGGTAAAAAATTGAAAGAGCTGCTCTCACGTTCTGCAAGGGCAGAGAGTAACTGCCTCCTCGAATTGTAAGCCTCTAAATTAGGCACCTCTCTTGCCTCACCCTAGTCCTGGCTCTTCCTGTGTCCACCCTGGTTCCTGAAGCCCAACCACCTACCTACTGTCACCTTTGTGCCCAGAAAGCTGGTCCCAAAAGTCCCCCCTGGTGTTGGAGGTAATTGCTTAAGGCACCACTTTGCAAATGGAGGGTCTCCAACCACGGATGCAAATGGATGCCAGTTCAATGTAGATGGCCACAACCAACATTTAAAAATTGAAATGGACGAGGCTGGCCTGGAGTGGAATTAAAAAATCAAAGAAAAGATCAGAGTGTATCTTGTGTGATTTTTGTAAGACGTTTGTTTTCACCCTGTGTGTGTGTACAGTGTGTGGGTGTCTCCACACACACACTGGGCTGTAAATTGTATTCCTTACCTGAGTGCGTATCCAGGCTGAGGATGCCCCTGCTCCTCACCACCTGCTAGTCTCTACCTGACCTGTCCCTGTCTCACCCCAACCTGCTTCCAAGCACACAGTTGGCTGTCATTCCCAAGGGCAGACGCTCCCTCAGGCAGGTAGGTGTACAGGGTTTTATGGATGCTTTATTCTTCTGTGGGGGCCCATGCCCTCAGCAGCCAGCTTCCAGGGATGACAATGACCTACCAGGCCTAACTAGTCATAGAGTGGGAGGGCCAGACCTATAGACAAAGCTCACAGTTCCCAAGCGGTCTGGACTCTGGCCTGTGGTGGCCCAGGCCCTGAGTGAGGCTCATGGGCACAAGGGGAGGACTCTTCACCTCCCCCATCCACTGTCCCTGAGAAAACACCTAGAGCTGACTCATAAGAATCAACTGCTTCACCTTGCACCTGAAATGATGGTTGCACCTAATATGAATCATAAACAAAATCAATTCTAAATTTTCTTGTTCTTCTCAGTTTTCAAATATGCAAGTCGATGTCTGATTACAAAGGTAGGAAAGCAGTTATTTTTATCAAACATAATTGAAAATTACACACTTAAACCAGTACATGTTTTACGCATTTTTGTATATGGAGCGTTATATTACACAGCAAAGAAAGAAAAATTTAAAAATAATAGAGGACTGTAGAGTACGATTCCAGAAATTAGAAAAACCAAAGTTCACTTTTATCATATATCCTTCAGTCAAACAAGCATTCGTATAGATAACTCTTGAACAGCAGCTATTAAATAAATCCGAAAAGTACAATTCACTTCTTCACTAGTTGGAACCAGGAGCATGCAATTCCAATTAAGACTGGGGAAAAGTTCAAGACAAACAACTTTAAAGGAAAAAAAAGCACAATTAATACATTGTCAATAACAATACTTTACAGTAGATCTTTGGAATTTTTTTTTGCAAAGGAGGAAGGAAATGCCAAAACCTATGAGACATACTACTGGTCCTGAGATAAGATATAGACTCACCATGGTTGATATTGAAGGCCTGTATGTGAGGACACCAAGAGGCTGAAGACAGCTGGGAAAGGGAGTGGAGTTTTCTGACAACCTCACATGTGAGGACTTTTCTATGCTATTTCAAGAGCTCTACAATATGATTGTATTTCTATCCACAGCTGATGAACTTGAAATTGCCCTAAGTTTGTATGAGTTGGGAACAGGAGTCACACAGACATACACACACAATACATTCCTTCATTTATTCCACAAATAAAGACCAAGCAAGTAGCATACTACATGCTCAGCAGAATGCCAAATAGTACAGAAGTAAGTGCTGTCAAGAAGTTCCATCTAGTGTGGGAAGATGGACATACCACAGGTAAGCGCATTCAAGTTATCACTGTTCTCCTGACTCAAAATAGAGAACGCACTGGATGAGTGGTGAATTCTGTCAGGAGCAGGTGGTTAGGGCAGGGAGGGAGGGTGAGAGTAGGATTCCTTTCTCCATCTGGGTGAGACCTGTTCTGACCAGGAGATGCTTTTTTAAGGAAATGGTCCTTGGAAAAGATCCTGACTGGGGCTCACATTAGCAAGGGCGCTGGAGAACAAATAACCATCCCCCAAGCTATGCCACGTGGACAGAATCCCAGGGGAAGACGGCAGGCAGAAGACAGGAGGCAGCTGTCAAGAGCGCAGGGAAGGTCCTGTAGTTACAGACACAAGCACATCTCTGCTCTCCAACCCCCGGGTCTATAGATGGAGGTCGCATTTTCCTTAATGTCCCACTCAGAGGACAACCAATCTCAAGTGTTCTCAAGAGCTCAGTGTTCACTGAGGACTGAAAAAGAATAGAGTACCTAAGGTCATTATGCAAGCGAAATGCACTACACAAATGCCCATTTGGGCGGTTGTTTTTCAGGACTGATGAGGTCACCCCTTTGGAAATGGTCTACTCGCTGTTCTTTCCAATAGACACACCCGCATGGGTCTCCTGTAACTACTGGGAGGTAAACGCATGCCACTTCCTCAGACAGGTAAAGGGAGGGAGAGCCAGGAGAGGACCCGAGCGCAGGTTGGGCGGGGACCACGGGAGAGGTCACGGTCACTTTCAAAAAGCTGGTGCAGGCTCCAAGGAACCAGAGCTTCCACTGCTGCATACTGCTGAATGATGACAGATGCAATCCGATATTTATGCTGAAGTCTCAGCGCAGAAAAGAGACAGGACTGCAGGCACTCATTAGAAAGTTTATATTCTTAGTGGTGTGTATGTGTGTGTTTGTGTGTGTGTAAACATATTTTAGCTGTCAGAAATATAAACATCTTGCATACTCCATTTGCTTTTCTTCCAACTAAGAAAAGGCTTTCCTTTGGGTTGGGGAAACCCAGGACATAATCTAATAGAAGAAACTCAAAAAGTATCCCAGAAAGACTTTATGGGATACTGATTTGGGTTTTCTTGGGAAATAGTTTCTTCCAAGATTGTTTTCATTGTGAGAATGCCTTTTACAAGGCCATTTTCGAATACGGCGTATGCCATTTGATTGGGCCTTCCTTTAAAAAGGTCAGGTTTGCTTTAACAATGGCTCACGTCATTACTATGTGTGCTAGGAAAATGCTGGCTGCTTGACAGACCTAAAGCAGAATGTATTTTTTCAACCATTTGATTAAGACCTTCTAGGGATGGTAACCCAGCAGTGTACATAAATATGCGGATATGGTAGTAATTATAATGCGTGAACAGGGCAGGAAGGTTAACTCTGTTTCATTTTGACACCTGAAGGTGTCCAGTGAAATGTCAGTTAAAAATGTCCATATAAAATCACGCTCCTTTCTGCTTCCAGTCCCCAAGATACACGTTTGATATTAGCCAAAAGGCCAGTAAGTGATGGGAAAAAACAGGTAACTCAAATCATATTCCACTGCCCTTCGTCCACAGATGGGTATCCTGACAGAAACATCATGGAAAAATTTGGCTCACTCATGGAGTCCTCAATAAAGGTGTCTTGTTACTGGAATACTGAAATAGACCCAAAGAACAACCAAAGCCCTTGTTATCAAGCAAAGGAACAAAGAACTCGCCCTTGTCATCTGAGTCCGTCAGCCTGGGCCACACATGTTCAGATGGTTTTGTCTTCCTGGCACCTGAGTCTCTGCCTGAATATACCCTGGGCTTGAAGCATCATCTTAATACTCCACTGTGGACCACTCTAAGGCCTCATGGCATCAGCCCAGGGCGCTGAGGACCTGGGGGATGGGATGTCCTGCATCCCGGTGCCTGCACACCCACTCTATCCTTGCATGCTGCCGCCTCCCCTGTATTCACTCCTGGCTCTCAGGCTCCAGCAAGCCCCTCACTGCAGTACAACCAAGTCCCCACAGCTTTCTAAGCTCCTCTGGGACTCACACTCTAACCCCAAGCTGCCATGAGTTACGTTCCAGTAACCGGAGCATCTGCTGGCCTGAAACCAGCACCTGGCCCCAGCCCTCCTGCTTGGGCAGAAGCCCCTTCTCTCGGGACTCCTTTTGTAAATTCTATGGGCCTGGCCTGCTTGCTGGGCAGTGCCCGCCTTGTCATAGGCCACGAGACCCCATGACAAAACCACCGACAGTCCCATCACCAGCACAAAATCCTGATGGGACTATCACAGCCACATCTTTTTCTACTACCCCTGACCAAATCACACACTGCCCTCCCTCCAGGAGTTACCCCAAGGACAGAAATCCAAATGCACCCTAGATCAACGGCCCCTCTCACCTTGTCACTGACACTCCTGGAGTGCTCCCAAGCCCAGCCCTGGGCCATCCCAGAGTATCCAGTTTACCATCATGACCCCTGGGTTCTGTTCCTGTAAAGAACAACTTTCAGGTCATGAGCTGAAGGGAACCCCCATTACCAGAGAGATGAGGAGTGGCACGGTCCATCCAAAGAGTCAATCTCTGTATGTTAACCACCCTGAAACTGAAAGGAGTGGCAGGAGGCCTCATCGTCCAATGACTGGGGAAAGCCACAGCCGTATCATGGTACTGAGCAAAACCCAGGGACTTTAGAATCAGATGCTTCTAAATATAATTCTTGGCTCTATCATTTACCAGTCATGTTGCCTTAGGCAAGATGTCTAGCTCAATGCCTCAGTTTCCTCATCTGCAAAATGGGAAAATTCTGGTCTTTGAAGGATTGTTGTGAAATTAAAGGAGATGTCAAATGCAACATTTATGTTCACAGCAGGTGCTCACTGAATGTTACTATTCTTCCCTTTAATCCCCATTCCAAAACCTAGTCCTCTATCATCTCTCTCTGACCTGCCCAGACACCACAGCCACCACAGTTCTATACAAGGCTTCCTATTCATCTAGAAGGGCATGTCTATTATAGGAGGTCTTGCAAGCAGCTGGCTTTGGATTCAGCCTGGGTTTAAATTGTGGCTTTAGGCTGGGAGCAGTGGCTCACGCCTGTAATCCCAGCACTTTGGGGTGCCAAGGCGAGGAGATCACTTGAGGCCAAGAGTTCAAGACTAGCCTGGCCAACGTGGCAAAACCCTGCCTCCACTAAAAATATAAAAAATTACCCAGGCATAGTGACACATGCTTATAATCCCAGCTGTTTGGGAAACTGAGGCAGGAGAATTGCTTGAACCTGGGAGGCAGAGGTTGCACTGAGCTAGATTGGGCCACTGCACTCCAGCCAGGCAACAAAGCGAGACTATGTCTAAAAAAAAAAAAAAAAAAAAAAAAAAAGTTGCTTTATTATTTGCAAACCATCTAGTCTTAGTCAAGTTGATTCATCTCCCTGCCTGTTCCCTCAATTATAAAATTAAAGCAGGACAAGTCACACTTACCACAAACGATTACTTTGAGAAATAAACAAGCTTCTTTTGGGAAAACACCCATGACCAGGCAAATGCCAGTCCCAGCTTGTGCCTTCTCTTGTGGCACCAGGGCTCAGAAGGGGATGAGCTTCACAATTCCTTTTGCCCTGCCCTCTCTGACATGCCCAAGGTCTGCAGAAGGAGAGGTCAGAGCCACTGGTTAGGGACAAGGTCCTGCTCTGCCCCTAACCAAGGGCTGTGTGGGAACCTGCTTCTCTCCACTCCAAATTGAGGAGGTTAACAGAGTCCCCCGCAAGGTCACTTCCAACACTCTATTTACATCCTTCCATCTCCTCACCAGCTCTCCGGAAGGAGACACAGCAGTGAAAGGACGAAGTCATCCCTTGGGCTGGTTCCTGTTCCTTTCCTCTCTGTTCCCCATGATACTTGCCCTAGGTCTTTCTGCCCTAACCTGTTCCTAACAGCCTCTGGCACTTAAAACTCTCTTCCTTATCTTGTACATAAAGTTAAAATAATAACAGCAATAGTATTAATAATAATAACAAGGCTTAGAGGACTGAGGATGGAGACATGGGCACCCTCCTGGAACTTGAAACTGCAGTGACTCACCCATTTCTCCCTTCTTAAGATTTAACCCACACTAAACTTGGGCCAGAGCAGATGCAGCTCATTAAATATGCACCCCCTCCATACACACACACCGCACTGCAACACAAAGAATATGTTTGCAACAGATATCCCTGGAGATTTTCTTCAAAGTATCCCATGAAGAACCCAGATCCGCCTGTTACAGTTTCTGTGTGTTTGCTTGGGTGTGTACAGAGCAACTCAAAGCCAGTTGAAGGGAAAGATTGGCCCCTTCTACCTTCCCAGGCAGGTAGCTAGAACCCATGAGCCTCTCAGGGACTTGGAAAGAGAATTTTACCTGCATATGTAGCCTTAGCAAATGCAATTCAACTGTGCAAACATTTGCTCAGACTCTCCATGCTTCTAGAAGTATCCCTAAGGATACTTGTTAGAGAGGCCAGCTCAGCAGCTGAGGTGGTCTTGCTCTGGGTTCCTTTCCTGAGCAAGCACTTCGCAGTTGCCTGACACTTTGAATTGTGTAAACCATAAAATTAACAGCAGCCCCAAAGATCAAAGACTAAATTAGACATTGCGAAGCAAGTAATAGCACACAGGCCTCATTTCTGGCATGGTAAAGGAGTTCCTCTAACTGCACGCAGAAATGAAGACCTGGCAGGAGGCAAAAGCTGCCCCCCAAAACTTTGGAAAAGAATAAGAGTATGACAGATATCAACTCTTCAAAACGCAAATCTTTAAATGATCTAAAACTAGAATTAGGTGTATTTCCGAGGACTTGAAAATCTTTTAAATAGAAAATCATGCTCATTTTAATGATAAAATACTCAAGTGAAAATACAAAAGTTATAATAATAAAGTACATAAAACAGTGCATGTTTTGACATTCAAAATGGCCATATTTGAAGAGAAAGCCTATGGTATGTTTACATCTGCCAACTTTTAGTACCATTCTAAGGAATTTTATGACTGGAAAACACAGAACGTTAATAAGCAAATGCATTATTAAATTAAGCATGGCTTTGGGTGATTACTCTAAGGAAAAAGCACCAGGCAGTAAAGTGAGAAATTATTTCACACTAAATAAAACCTTTGACAGACTTTGTAAAGCTTTCCCCCGTCCCAAGGACCTCCATTCACGCCCCCAGCAAACCATTCCTGACGCCAGCACGCGCCAAATCTTGCATGATACGTACTGCAGGTGGGAAGATGGATGAGCTGGGGTCTGCTTGGAGCCTGCTGTTGCCAGGCTCTCCTCACGGCAGGAACATCACTCACATGCCAGGAGAATCCAATTTGCAGGAAGGAGCCAACCTAAGGGGGTCTGGGCTGTTGATTCATTCATCCACCAGCATAAACGATGCCATTCAGTGAGTGTGGTAGTGCAATGAGACATAGTCCCTTATGATCTTAATGCTCTATCAGGCAAATAATGCATATATTAAATAAATAAAAGTAAGAAGGTCAAGATAATAATAGAATAGTGAGCATTTGTGGAGCCCATCCTCTGTGCCTGCCCAGGGATGAGTGCTTTACAAGCGTTAGTCCATGATAACCCCCTCCCCACAAACCGTGGGAGGTGAGAGGTTCTCCTCCATGTTTTGGCTGCTATTGAGAAACTACAAGAGAGTCCAAGGCCCATTTCTAGCAACTTTACAAGCTTCAATTTGTTTCTTAATAGCCCCAGCTCCCTAACTTCCTTTACTTGCATAGCACCTTTTTGTTTGTTGGTTGGTTTTTTGTAAGGTGCCTTAAACCACTTTGGAACATATGATAACCTTATAAGAACTTATTTACTAAATTTAATGTGTCTGAACTTAAACTATTTATCATTTCCCCTAAACCTCCTGCTTTTCCTGAGAAGGCTATTTTGGTCTCAGAGCTCAAACACTGTTGTCTTCTTTGCTAAGTCCCTTGTGCCTTCCAAGATTTGTCTCTTGACTCCGCCTGGTAAAGTACTATCCATTCCTCCAACAGCACCTTCCTGGCTCATTCCTTCATTTCCATTCCCACTACTGTCATCCTGGGTGGTACATAGGACGTTACTAACCTGGGATATGGAAATACTCTTCCCATTGGTCCTCTCCTCTTCAGTTTGTCTCTAAACCACTTTACATACTTAGAATTAGTGTGTGCCATTGTTAGCTTCCAAAGGCAGAGTCCTCATCACATCATGCCTTTCAAACCTTGTGTGGCAGTTGGTGTATGTCCCATTCATTGATCCATTCATCCATCCACTTACCCACCCATCCATCCATCCACACACTCATCCATCCATTCACCCATTCATTATCCATGCATCCACCCACCCACACATTCATCCACCCATCCACCCATTTACCCATTCATTATCCATCCTCCATCCATCCACCCACACACTCATCCACCCATTCACCCATTCATTATCCATCCATCCACCCACCCACCCACACACTCATCCACCCATCCACCCATTTATTATCCATCCATCCACCTACCCACACATTCATCCACCCATACACCCATTCATTATCCATCCATCCACCCACACATTCATCTATCCATCATCCATCTAGTTCCCCACCTACACACCCATCCTCTCACCCATCTAGCCATGGAAAAGCATGATGGAGCCCTTTCTCGGTGACTGCCCAGTGCTGAATGACTTATACACGTTAACTCATTCCATCTCCACTTCCAAACCCTGTGAAGATATTTCTCCCCTCCTGAAGAAATGGACAGTGATGAATAACTTTATCAAAGAAGTTAGAAAAATAAAGCCCAGAAAGTACAAGTGATTCAACAAAGGGTTTGAGTTCTGGGGAACTGGAGCTGCCATTAACCAAATTAGGATAATCCAGAAGAGATGCAGATTTGGGAAAAATGATAATGGGTTTGAGTGGAGGCTTGTTGAACTTAGTTAATAAGACCTTGTAAAGATATATCTAGACTTTGGGGAAAGGCTGGAGTTTAGATTTGGGAGCAATTGACATGGTAAAAAGAAGTGATGTCACGATATCAATGAGACTACCGAGAGGGTATGAAAAATAAAAGGAATAAAAGTCATTCTTTCTTGTGCTGAGAGCTGACTCATCAGAGAGGATAATCATTCCCCACAAGGGAGACTGTAGAGGAAGGGAGAATAAGCAGGTATGGGCCATGACTCCAGGAAACGACCATGCTGACGGCTGCAGACAAGGAGAGCTGTCATCTGTCTCCTCAAGAAGGGATTCCCAGCTTTCCTTGTTCTGCATGTCAGCTGCTCCCAGGCAGGAACTCAAAGACTGTGTGATGAATGAATGAATGAATGCACGAATTTAAGGGGCTATGAGTAGCTAGCTACCCTTCAACTTTGGGCAGGCGGCTCCAACTCCATGACTTTTTGTTTTTTATTGTCTATAAAATGCAAAGAATCCCACAGGATAAAAGAAAGTGGTACGTCGCAGATGAGAAGCTGATTCAGTGAGGGTGTCACTGTCTATAGGTCACCTTTCCTTCCTGGGTCACACTTTCCTCTTCTGTAAACAGGGACTACAGGACTCTTTTGAGTTCTCTTCCCAATAGCATTTCAGGACTCTAAATGCACAAAGGAATGTAGACTTGGTGGGGTGACTGGGAAGTGGGAGGGGACACAGTCCAGGAGGGCAGGAGCTGTACCTCTTTTCCGTGAATGCAGTCAGGGTGGCAGGATTCCTGTGTCATCCCCTTGGCACAAAACCAAGATAAGAAACCATTCCTCTTTTCCAATCACTGTCATGACTGACAGGTTCTGCAAAGTCCCCTCCGCCCAAATGGAATGCAGACTGTAGACGCAAGGCATTCCCCAACACCACCCTTCAAAACTGACAAGGCTTTCCCCTGCGAATTGAGTCCCATTGGGCAGTGTTTCAGCCCTGAAGCCCCTTTTCCTCTGAGAGATGCTGGAGAAAGGAATGTTGATGAGGGCAAGCACACAGTGTGGTCAACTGAAATCTGCAAGTTTATTTTATGCAATCTGAAGCTAAAAATGTAGGATTGAGATTCCCTATGTCCTAACATGGCATTTATCTTATTATACGACTCTGGCAGAAATCCTGTAGGGTAGATCTTCTAACCATTTACAGATAAGTAGATTCAAAATGTGAAGGAAAACGTAAGGTCTGTCGTTTCCAGCCATGCAGCCAATCAGGGAGGCAGAACACTCCCCTAAAATGTGAACTACAAAAGACAAGCACATGATTCCCTGAGAGTTAGACTGTAATACTTACACATGAGGGGCAGGCCTGAGGTGTGTGCAAACCTCACTTTCCAGAGAGGCAGGGCTCCCTTGCCCACACAGCTCTGCCATCCTTCCCTCTAAGGACAGGATACACGGGGCAGATGCAGGTGAATTCCCTGAGGAGCCCAGGATGTGGGGCTCCAGGTAAAGTGAGTGGGCAGGGTCTGGGGACAGGGTGTGCCATGCACGGGCATGACAGGGCCAGTATCAATTGCAAGTTCACCACGAACATGGATGTGTTGGGCGTCTCTGGCCTAGTGACATGAAAGGCAGCAGAAATGTCACAGGCAAGGGCGTGGGGCTCAGGCTGACCATGGGCCCAACTGCAGTGTCCCAGCCTAGCACTTATAAGCTGCATGGACTTGGACTTGATCTTTATCTAGGTGTCATCTTCCTAATATGTGTTCAATTGACCACTGTAGCCGGCTTTGAAGATAGGAAGGGGCCACACACCAGGGAACACAAGTGGCTTCTGGAAGCTGAAAAAGACGAAGAAATGGATTCTCCCCCAGAGTCTCCGGAGGGAGCCAGAAAGCTGCTCTCACAGCCTTCCATCAATATTAGTTTAAAAAAACCTTGCATAATCAATCCCTTCCTAAGCACCTTCTAAATTCTAATTGGCCTCACCTCCAGGAAGTGAATGCATGGCCAGGCGTCCACAAGCCCTCACTGCAGCCCTGGCAAGCACCCCCTTTATTTAGTGGCATGTCTGAGAGACTGAGGGCATTTTGCTGCCAGTGATACCCAGAACTCCACTACACCAGGTGCTCTTCCATTTTTTTTTTTTTTTTTAACCAGCTTTTCTTGTTATAGCACAGGTCATACATTCCAGGATCAGTCTGCAGTTGAAAGCCATCTCCGAAGTTCTCCACCTGAGCCTGACCTGCTGCACAGGACACCATGGCCAGGATAGCACCTGCTCAGGCTTTTCAGTGGCAGACATGAAACAGCTGCATCCCAGGGTCAAGGGCATGAGGGCCCATACTTGCCCCGGGTGGGAGGAAGGTGACGAGGCCGACGCAGTGAGAAAGAGGCCACACTCAGGACAGGGAATGTTCTGCTCTGAGGTCGAGTCAAAACTGCAGAACCCCAGGGACCAGACATGGAATCTGTGGCAGAAATAGATCAGCCCAGGGGCCTTTCAAGCAGACTGCCCCACAGGGGTGAATCCTCCGGCAGGAGCTGCGCAGGATCAGGAGACGGCCAAGGAGGGGCAGTGCCCACAGCCACGGAGCCACAGGAGGAAAAGCCTGGGGAAACGATTCATTTCCCATCACTCCTGTAACAGTGAGCTCAGACAAAGTGGCTTTAAACCACGCTCACTTATTACCTGGTGGTTCTGGGGTTCAAGCCTGGCATGGGCCTCACTGGGCCAAAGCAAAGGTGCTGGCTGGGCTGGCTCCCTCCGAGACTCTGGGGGAGAAGCCATCCCTTTGCCTTTTCTAGCTTCCAGAAGCCACTGTGTTCCCTGATGTGTGGCCCCTTCCTCCATCTTCAAAGCCGGCGACAGTGGCCAAGTCCTTCTCACCTGCCTCTCCCTGGTTCCTTAAAATGAATTACCTCAGGCCCACCCAGAGAGTCTGGGGTAGTCTCCCTGATAAAACTCAGCTGATTGGCTCCCTTAGTTCCATCTGCCTCCTTGGTTCCCTCTGCCGGGTAACCTCCCATACACAGGTTCCCAAGACTGGGATGCAGACCTCTCTCACACCACAGGCAGCATCCAAGGACACGAGAAAGCAGCCTCTGGGAAGAACGTCGTCGGCTGAGACATCTACCACAACCAAAAGCGCAAAGCATCTGTGACTGGACCATTGAACCTCCACCACTCCTAGGACAGGAGAGCCAGCCCAGAGGCTTCCAGCCCAGGGCCACCGCAGGAGGGGAAGAGATTGGAGGTGAAGGTCGATTTAGAGTTGTGACTTTTAGGTAGACAGTTTAGTTGTTTTTGTTTTGTTTTGTTACAGAATGGAGACTGGAAATTCAAAGTGACAGCAGGATGTTGAATCATTTCAGTGAGAGCAGAGAAGTCATGAGGAAGGCCCAGGCCAAGAGAAAAACATACCCTGCTGGGGGAGGAAGCAGCAGAGGAGACCAACTGTCTTTTGTGGTTACGGTCCAGCTACAGCCCAGGGCAGATGGTCCTCTGCTCCATCTCCCTTTCTTCCAACTACGCAGTGCCCCATTTCCAGGCCTGCACCACCCCAGCTCTCTTCCTCTTTGGGATGCTGATCGATGCCCATGCCCTTCTCAAAGGTGAGGTCAAACCGCAGCAGTGAGCTGCAGATGCAGGCATGGAGCCAAGGCAGCTAACGCAGCCACAAGTCACACTGCCTGGATTCCAGAGAAGCCACAGCACACTGCTGCTCTCCATGAAAACATTTTCCATGCCGTTCTGCCTTCTTAATTCCAAATGGGAATAATCTGCCTTATCCGTGAAAGTCTTCAAAAAGGCAAATCTGATATTTAAATGAATCCCTGCAAAGATGTTTTGCTCAGTGTTTTTTATACGAGTAAAGGATTATCAACAGCCTCATTCATCACATCCTGCAATACATTCAAACCACTAAAATAAGCTCATGTAGGGAGATTATGACACGTAGAGCTCATGTGACAACACAATGGGTGTAAAATTAGTCTGAAAACAGTAAACCAACAGGCTTCCAATGCCTCAATCAGTCAAAACAAACAGCTATTCAGTGGCCACCTTGGGCAGTGGAATTATACTTTATTTTTATTTTCTCTTTTTCTCTTTTCTGTTTCTTCCAGTTATTATCAATAAGTAGGTCTTGCTCTTTAATCAGCAAGATAAATATGTGTTATATTTTATATTTTAAACAGCAACTATACTTTGGGGATCAAAAGAAAGGAGAGGAGGATGAGGAAGAGAAGGGGGAGAGGAAGGAAGAGAAGGGGGAAGGCAGAGAAGGAGAGAAGAAAGCCTCTCCTGCGATCCCAGTGCTTTGGGAAGTCAAAGCAGGAAGATCGCTTGAGCCCAGGAGTTCAAGACTGGCCTGGGCAACATAGTGAGACCCTGGCTCTACAAGAAGTTTAAAAATTAGCCTGGCATGATGGTACCCACCTGTGGTCCCAGCTATTCAGGAAGCTGAGGTGGGAGGATCACTTGAGCCTGGGTGGTTGAGGCTGCAGTGAGCTGTGATGGTGCCATTGCACACCAACCTGTACAACAGAGCAAGACCTTGTCTCAGTAAAAGAAGAGAGAGAGAGGGACAGAGGGAGGGAGGAAAGAAGGAGAGGCACAGTCCTTGCCCTCAGGCAATCTGCAGGTGGTAACAGCAGTGGACAAGTGCACAGCTGGCTGCATTGCACCCGGCACGAATGTGTGGTAAGGGGCCACACAATTGCTTTCTGAGTGTGAAGAATACTTTTACCCAGGTGAAATACCCTAAATAACACCCCGCTCCCAGAACTGGACAGTGACATGGGACCTGAGTGGACCACCTCTTACCAGTTGCACTTGCCCACCAGCAGTGTCTGGCTGCTTGACTTGCCTTGTGTGCATTTCTGTAATGAGAACGCAGGTCATATTTTTGGATATGCAATCGTTTGGATTCGAATCAGTTCAAAATGCTCCACCTCTAATCCCCACTCTTGGGCCCTCTCCACTTGGGAACAAGACATTTCTTTACCCCAGACTCATGCCCAGGACTCCCCGAGAGCAGCAGTTCTGCGGGTAGAGACAGGGTCCCTTCTGCACAGCATCCACCACTACCCTGTCTCCTGAGTCCCCGCCAGGCCCAGCAAAGGAGCGTGTGCGATGCCTGCAGAGCAATGGCAGACCCACCACGGGGCGGTACTGGTAAAAGCAATACAACCCTTATCAAGTTTCAGCTGCTTCCTCCCGTGGGAGGGAGGCAGGGAGAAGCACCAGCTCCTGAGAAATTGGGCCCTCCTCCGCATCCTTCCCACCCCACCCCACCCCCAACCACCATTTCACGGCCCTCCCAGCACACACATCGCCCTGGAAACCAGAATAATTCCCCTAACGGCACACTATTCCCACGGCATTCAGGAACTGTCGGTGGAGATATGTCGGGGACAATTGTGATTGTTTTTACAGAGGAGGAAGCTAGAAGAGAAAGATCAAGTGTGTTTGCTGCAGTAAAGAGTCTCCATAATAAACGGAATTGCCACTGTGCCTTCTTTTAAACAAGCCTGGAAAAGTAGGAACCCAAATTCGCAGGACAGAGAAGTCAGGGGCTTATGGGTCATTTCACAAAAGGAATCACCGGTGGTTTCATCTCAACGGAACATGCCCTGCGGCTCCTGAAAGGACCAAGCTCAGCCTCCAACAGTTCGCCCATGTTCAGGAACCACACAAGCCGGTGGGCTGAGGCCAGGGGCAGGAGGAGGGCCCAGGAGTCCCAGATCAACACACATCAGTTCTGATGCCAGGAGCCTGGCAACGAGAGAAAAACAAAAAGCCGCCAGACACCTTTGCATTTATTCTAAATGCAATGTGCAGACTTAGCCTTACCGCCATAAAACCCCGAAAAGAGGATGTCATATTCTGGGCAAGCCCTGTCATTTTTTCTCTTGCAACCTCCCTGGTGACCTACAGGAATCCATCCTTGCCCAGCAGGGTGTGGCCTATCTCCTTTGTACCTGCCCCTGTCCCCAGCCAGGCCCCCTCCCTTCTGCCCTCACCAGTTATACTGAGACCCCCAGACCTTTGACTCTATGAATCCTGTTCCAGAATTTTCCATATGAGTTCTCCTTTCTGCCTTCATCCCAGACACCCACGCCTGAAATCTGTCTTTGCCACACACTTCTGGGCAGGGCCTGCAGTGAGCTGGCACCACACTCGCCTGTCCTGACTCTGACCCGGCCCCCACACCATCCCCCCCTATGCCCTGACTTCCAGCTCTGGCCACACCCTGTGACTGCCAGTTTCTGGTGAGGACACCCCAGCTGCTTGGGTCCCCATCTAAACACTGACAAGCCCCCTGCACTCATAAAACCTGATGTGATGGCCAATTTTTCCCTTTTCCACTTCCGCACTGGAAACAGCTTCCCATCTGAGCCTGGTAGGAAAGAAGGAGCTTCCATGCAGGCTGAGGGAGGTGGGGAGACTGGGAGCTGCTGTGGGGCTGGGGTCTCAGGCCGGTCATCAGATAGGCCCCAGGCTCACATCTCAGGACTCCGGTCCAGCCAGTACACACAAGTCCCATCTCCTCCTAACCCCTACTGGCATTTGGGCCCGGGTCCTGTTTTTGCAAGCAGCTCGGCTTTGCCATCAGTTATTTAAAAGTGGATATTCCAGGATGGGTGTGGTGGCTGGAACCTGTAATCCCAGCACTTTGGGAGGCCAAGGAGGGAAGATCATGAAGTCAGGAGATCAAGACCATCCTAGCTGACATGGTGAAACTCTGTCTCTACTAAAATACAAAAAATTAGCTGGACACGGTGGCACTCGCCTGTAGTCCCAGCAGCTCCTCGGGAGGCTGAGGCAGGAGAATCACTTAGAACCCAGTGGCAGAGGTGGCAGTGAGCCTAGATCATGCCACTGCACTCCAGCATGACAGAGCAAGAATCCGTCTCAAAAAAAAAAAAAAGTGGACATTCCAAACTTAAAGAGCCAAAAATGCTGTCCTCACATGCACACACAGATACACACACACACACACACACGACACATGCTCACACACATGCGCACATGCACAGATGAGGTATGACGAGTGCTACAACCACCAGGTCAGGTGTGTTTCAGCTGCTTCCCAATCACCACTATCCTGTCATTCTGAGTGCACAGTGGTAAGAAGCATGTTGTGGTGACAGGGACAGAGGCGAAGCAGGGTAGACGTGCCCTGGCCACACCTCCAGGGACAGAGGGTGCTGTATCTTTATTAATTGATCATGACCAGCCTTGCTGGGAGCCAGTTTACGTACAGGCTGGGGTTGAGGGGGTGCACTGATGAGCAGGAGGGGTCTGCCCTGCCCTTGCAGCCCTTCCAGGTTCACTGGAGAGGCAGTGACCAAACCCACTCTCTGCTATGAAAGAAGATAGAAGCCAAGTGGTGAAAAACCCAGGGGCAGGGAAGCCCCGTCTGGAGGGTCTGCTCAGTCTCCACGAAGGAATGAAGCAGAGCAAGAGGGGCTCCTGCTCCCAAGTGGGAGAGCTGGGGCAGGCAGAGCACCGGCTGCGTGTACACAGACCCCAGGGCAGGAAACAGCTGGATGTGGTCAATAACAGGGAGAAAGCCAGCAGGTTCAAAACATAGAAAGAGTGAGAAGAGGGGCCGCTGGGATGTTCAGATAAGGGGGCAGGGGCCTAGGTTGCAGGACTTAGCAAGGAATTGGGATTTCATTCTTAAGGCATGCTGAGGTTTTGGAGGGCTTTGGGGGTGGGGGCAGATGATGGGTTTTGTTGCAAGGTGTCACCTGGCTGTCGGGCGGAAAGAGGATATAGCAGGACAGGGATCCCGGGCACCTGGAGAAAGGTGGAAGGGCATGAGCTCCGTCTGGGCATGGATGCAGGGTATGAGGAACGGAGTTGACCATGGTTTGTTCCAAGGCCTCTGGCTGGTGGGCTGAGGAAGACTGCAGGGCAGCGTGGGCAGGGAGGCTGAAGCAAATGCCCCGCTTCCCTGGGACACACCCAGAGCACAGGAAGAGGGGGACAACTCGGAGGCCATTTGCACACGGGGAATTCCAGGGCCAGGGGCTCAGTCTGTGATAACTCAGCATGAGCAAGGGAGGCAGGCATGCGGCTGGTGGGAGGCTGGCACCGCTTGTCCCCCTGGATGTCTGGGTGGAGACCCCAGATGGAGGCTAGGGCTGGCAGAGTTTCTCTCATTCAGAGGGCAGGAGGCCAGGGCTGGCCAGCTGCATCTCCTAGATAGAGACTGCTGCAGGTGAGGGCACACGCACAGACTCTCTCCTGTCCTGGGCACTCAAGGCTGGGATCATAATTGACTTAGATCCGGGAGGAGACAGCTCACATCAAGCATTTCAAATACTGAAAGCAAAGATGCAGTTTGTTTGCAGAGAATCTTTTACTGAGTGCAGAAACACAGGGGCAAAGGTGTAACTTCCAGAATACTAGAAAAGAGAATCTACCATGTCAAAAATCAACCACTAATAACATCATACTTGCAAGCACAAAACCAGCATTTAACATCTTACCAGAGAGGTGAGACAAAGAGGATTCATTCAAAAACTCTTAAAAAAGAAAAGAAAAGAAAAGAAAACTCCTTTTGCTAGCAGAACAGCCTTCTTACAACCCCAGAAGCTTCGGAATGAGGTCTCCTGCAGCCAAGGCAGGCAGGTTTCTAGAGTCTTCATCTTACGAGAGGCACAGAAAGGCGGCTGCAGGAGGGGAGACACCCTGGCTGTCCACCACTCTGACACTCTGACGTTCCAGCAGGAATCTACCAGAACAGCGTCCTGACCAGCATCTGCTCTAGCAGGGTAGTGCCGGGGTGGTGACCATGCCATGCTAATCATTTGATGATCACCGTGGGACCAGCCTCATTCAAAGAGTGATAGTGGGGTCCCTCCAGTCACACATGCTTGCTGCTACATGAGGGTCAGATACACGTCTTTTAATGCTGGTAGAGGAGAAAGGCTTAAAATACAGATGTCAGGTTGAGGCAAAATGATGGCTAAAATACATGAGTATTATCAATCTGTTATTATAGCTATTAAATATTGGATTGCTTCTGTGTGCCCAGTATCATGCTAATAAGTTCACAGAATTTCCTCATTTAATCCTTACAGCAATCCAGGAAAAGAAGATGCTGTGGTATCCACTTTACAGATCGCTTAGGGAGTCTGGGCATCACCCTACGTTGGGAAAGAATCAGGGTTGAAACGCTGGCTTTTATGGACTCCCTCAGCCCCATGCTCTTCACTGCCATGGTGGCCACAGGAGTGAGCTCTCAGGCCGTGGTCCACTGCATGGGAAACGACAGCGGATTCTTGTGGGGAGGAAAGTCAGAGAGGTGGCCTACTGGATCTCAAACTGGGCAGGATTTGCAGTTAGGAAGAAGGATTTAGAAACAGAAGAGGGGCACACAGTGTTCACATGACACTGGCTTACCTCTTTGTCCCTAATTTAGACGAGGAGACTGTTTTGGAGCTCCACCAGTTACTGGCAAACATGACCTCAGGGAGGCGGGGTCCCTTCTGCACTAGGCTCAGCTGCAAGACCGAGGCCCACCTCTCAGGTTAGATTAAGCCCCCAGGACAATGTCTCAGAGCCCGCATATCTTAGAGGGTGCGGCATGGTTCCTCCTAAGACAAGCACCAGCCCAAGCCCCAGGTTTTAGGAAGTTGCTTTATTTCATTTTTGAAGCTGGGCCAATGTAGTTTTATAGGTTCTTGCTTCCCAGAATTTGGCAGATGAAACTGTCTCTGCAGTGACTTTCTTTGTCTCAAATTCACGGAGACAAAAGTAAAATTCGCTTTTAAAAAAGATCCATACCCTCTTTTATTTTCAGTCAATACCGGTAAATCAAAACCAAATCATAATATCACCAAAAGTCACAGGGTCTTTCACCCACTTATTTCTCTGGCACTGACGTTTTCTAGCCATTTGTTAACAACACTTTCCTGAGACTGCACCATCTGCAGCTTTCTGGGGTCTGTGTGTGGAGATGGTTCTGTTCAGGTGGAGAGTCTTGGGATCTGGATTCGAATCTTCTCCCAAACGAGGCAGGAAAACAGGGTCTGGAGGCAGGGAACATAAGGCCAATCCACGCTGACTTCCTAGAACTAAACCAAATAGAAACACTTCAGCTATGACAGGAAGTATCTTCTCCATTTACATAGGGCATATGCCAAGTAACCAGTGGAACTTCTAGAGGGTATTTAAACCCCAAAAACTTCTGTAAGGAAGCTCTTGAGCCCCTATGCTCGGGCCTGCTCCCACCCTGTGGAGAGTACTCTCATTTTCAGTAAATCTCTGCCTTTGTTCCTTCATTCTTTCCTTATTTTGTTTGTGCATTTTGTCCAATTCTTTGTTCAACATGCCAAGAACCTGGACACCCTCCATCGGTAACAGCAACAGTGGGAGCCCTGCTTAGCCCACTGCATCCTGGTCCTCCCCTGCAAAACCAGGCAAAAGACCTCCTGCAGAGCTGGCATGGGGACTGGATGAAATCAGGAGAGGGGGGTGCCATGGGTGCCCCTGCCTTAGAACTACTCCCAGAGGTTGGAGAACAGGAGCTGCAGCTCAAAGGTGCTCTGTTTTCTGAGCTATGAACACAACATAACATTTCTAACTCACTGGTATCCCACGATGATCCAGGTGGTTTTTAAATTCCTGACTCCCATGGCCGGCGCTGGGATTATAGGTGTGAGCCACTGTGCCCGAATGATTATTTCCAGGGCCGGGTATGGTGGCTCATGCCTGTAATCCCAGCACTTTGGGAGGCCAAGGCGGCTGGATCATGAGGTCAGGTGTTCTAGACCAGCCTGCCAACATGGTGAAACCCCGTCTCTACTAGAAATACAAAACTTAGCCAGGCATGGTGGCACACACCTGTAATCCCAGCTACTCAGAAAGCTGAGGCAGAATAATTGCTTGAACTCGGGAGGTGAAGGTTGCAGTGAGCCAAGATTGTGCCACCACACTCTGGCTGAATGACCGAGTGAGACTTTGTCTCAAAAAAAAAAAAAACGAATGCTATGAGCAGGTCCCGACCCCTAAGCTGAGCCCCCACCCCTTCACTCTGCCTCCACCAGCATGCTGCCTCCAGGAGCATGGTGGCCTTTTGTCCACGAAGCAGGGCACAAGCTTCCATACAGGCAATGTCCCTCAAACCCAGAGTCCTAGCTGGCACTTCTTAGTGCCCTCAGCTCAGGGCACAGTGGAGAAAGGAGCTGAAGATGAAGCAAGGTCTTCGCATAAAATAATTCCAGAACCTTTTAGAAATGTTAACACCACTAAGTTTTCTCGCTATATAGATGGCCCCAGGTGTCAAAGTTCCCAAAGGAACATACACTTGAGATTTTCACAAGTCACAAAGAGCTCAGGAAGGAGGCAGTTACTAAGGCCCCCAGTACATGGAATCAAACACCAACAAATACATTGGAAATGGCTTTTGTTTTTAATACATACATTAAATAATCTTCTCAATGAATGTTTTTAGATTGGATTTTTTGGTTTTGGGATGAAAGATTAGTTACCAGGTTTCCACTCTGCCTATCCACCCCTCAAGATGCCCTGGTATCCTGCTTCCTAAGGGCAACCCCAAAACTTTCTCAACGCCTAGAAGCTGGATTGAAAATGTTGTGTGTGCGACATACCAGCACCATTTGCAATACCAAGGCGCACTGCATGAATAGAATGGCAACTCTCTTGACACAAAGCATATCACTAAGGATATCTTTTTGATGGAGAGGGATTAGATGAAACAGAGTTGTGAAGGTCAAGAATTTCCTAAATGACAGAGAGCTGAATGCAATTTCACAAATGTTATTGGCTGGTGCAAAAGTAATTGCAATTTCTGCCATTAAAAGCAATGGCAGAAACCACAATAACTTTTGTACCAACCTAACACTTTCTAAAATTCGTTAAGCCATTCTTGAGATGCAGGTAGGGGTGCCGGATAAAACACAGAACACCCAGTTAAATGAATTCTAGATCAGCAGTAACAAAAAAATAATTAGTATATTTCATGCAATATTTGGGATGTACTTACCCTAAAAAAATTTAGTCAGTGTTTGAAATTCAAATTTATCTGGATGTCGTGTGTGTTTATTTGCTGAATCTGGCAACACTAGATGGTGGTTCCGGCAATAGCACCCGGAAGTAATCTTCTTTTCCCTCATGCAGTCATTTTTCACTTCTTTCTAGGAATGGCCAATCATTCTGCAGTCTGCCCTGCCGCCTCCTGTGTATCATGGCTCTTCATTAAATGCTTTTGGTGTTTAGCATTTCTAGTTCATGACAACCCTTTCCTGCAACTGCTTCATTATCTCTATATGCACAGAAATCAAGTTCTGTAAGTATTTTTTAAACTGTGTAAACCCATGTATTTATCCCGTTATTACTTGTTTTTTGTTTTGTAGAAGCTTTTTGTCCCTTTTTTTTCTGTAAGGTTTGCAGGCTGTTAGAAAATGTGAATATGGGTAAAGTCTCATTTATGCTTTAAAGCTGTTTCACATTGCTTTGGTATCCAAATGTGGAAGCTGATTTTCTTTTTTTTTTTTTCTTTTTTTTTTTTTTTTTTTTGAGATGGAGTTTCGCTCTTGTTACCCAGGCTGGAGTGCAATGGCGCGATCTTGGCTCACTGCAACCTCCGCCTCCTGGGTTCAAGCAATTCTCCTGCCTCAGCCTCCCGAGTAGCTGGGACTACAGGCACGTGCCACCATGCCCAGCTAATTTTTTTTTTTTTTGTATTTTTAGTAGAGACGGGGTTTCACCATGTTGACCAGGATGGTCTCGATCTCTTGACCTCGTGATCCACCCGCCTCGGCCTCCCAAAGTGCTG
>PVKV010029472.1:0-23595 GCA_004027835.1 Alouatta palliata | reverse complement strand
TCTACCAAAAATTCAAAAATTAGCCGGGTGTGGTTGTGAGCATTTGTAATCTCAGCTACTGGGAGGCTGAGGCAAGAGAATCATTTGAACCCAGGAGGTGGAGGTTGTAGTGAGCCAGGATTGTTCCACTGCACTCCAGCCTGGGTGGCACAGTGAAACTCCTTCTCAAAAAAAAAAAAAAAAAAAAATATATATATATATATATATGCATTTGGAATACAACTCGAATTGGGAAGGGGTGAAATTTCAAAGGATTTATTTAAAAATTATGTTGGATTTGGGAGGCCGAGACGGGCAGATCACAAGGTCAAGAGATCGAGACCATCCTGGTCAACATGGTGAAACCCCGTCTCTACTAAAAATACAAAAAAATTAGCTGGGCGTGGTGGCGCGCACCTGTAGTCCCGGCTACTTGGGAGGCTGGGGCAGGAGAATTGCTTGAACCCGGGCGGTGGAGGTTGCAGTGAGCCGAGGTCGCGCCACTGCACTCCAGCCTGGCGCCTGGTGACGGAGTGAGACTCTGTCTCAAAACAGAAAAAAAAAAAAAAAATTATGTTGGAAAACTGTGGAACACTCAGATAGTAAACTGTGCCCTTTTCAAAATTTCACTGGAAATAGATATAGATATGCTGGTATATTTTCAATACAAAAATAAAGGATAAAAAATCAGTTTGCACAAATATAAATAACTGGGGAATGGTAACATACTTCTGCAAAAACCATTTATTTTCAGAGTAATTACCTTTTATGCCCAAAAAAAAAAAAGAAATTGACTATGACTGGGTGTTTTCATTTTTCCAAAGGTTTTTGCCTTGAACTTGCCTATAATTATACTTCCGTATTGCATCTAGGCTATGGATGAAGGATATGTGTGTCAAGGGCATGGGAGATACCCTCAAAGGGATCACTTTCTCTTTCAGTATTTTTTTACACGCTATTCATTCATTTATTCATTCATTTTTATTTTAGGAGTACCAGTGGTTTTGGTTACATGGATGAATTGTAGAGGTCAAGGCTAGGATTTTCCTGTGTCCATTACTAAGTAGTATGCGTCGTACCCAATATGTGCTTTGTTATCCTTCACTCCTCTCCGACCCCCACTTCTGAGTCTTTAGTGTCCATAGTATAGTTCTTACACCTTTCCATACCCATGGATTGCCTCCCACTTACAAGTAAGAACATGTAGTATCTGGTTTTCCATTCCTGGATTACTTCACTTAGAATAATGGCCTCCAGTTCCATCCAAGTTATTGCAAAATACATTGTTTTGGTCTTTTTTATGGCTGAGTAGTATTCCATGGTATATATGTACCACATCCACCCTTCAGTTGATAGGCACTTAGATTGGTTCTACATCTTTGCAATTGTGAATTGTGCTGCAGTAAACATATGCATGTGTTTTTACACACAATTTAAAGTTTGTCCCAGCAGTAGTGCCTCTGAAGCCAGTCTTTTTAGAAGCGCTCATTAATAGGGTGGGCCAGGGATGCCCCTCAGCCTCTTCTTGTGATTGAAGGAGGGTTGAGCTGCCAAAGGGGCAGAAGAGGGGTGGCAGGTGGCCTTGATGTTTATATCCTGGCGCCTCTGGCTTGAAAGCTCCAGTTTGGAGGGATGTGTGACTGCTTGGGACCTGCTGGGCTCAGCGTTTGGGGGCTAACCCTGCTGAGAGGTCCAGATGGGGAGTGCTGGTTTGCAGCAAGGCTTGTTTGATGCTGGCAGCACCGGCATGGCTGGCAGGATGCCTCACCCAAAATACAGGTGCTTTCCTGTCCATGTGCTGCATGTATGGCCTCCTAGGGCTGTTCCCCCAAGCTCCTTCTAGGTTGACGATGCTGACTTGTCAGGAAAGATAGTGTTTTCCCCAGCTTCAAGCAGCTTCAAGGACTGAGGCTCAGATCCTGGTATCAGTGCAGGTTCTGGGAATTCTGAGGTATGCTTTGCTCGTGCGAGGCAATTCTGCCACTGTCCTGCAGGATGTTCTTCTTAGATGTCCACAGGTGCCCCCATGCATTTACCTAGTGACTCACACACTGCATCCGAGTCTGAAGCACAGGAACGGACACATTCAGACCTGAGATTGGTACCGTGTACTGAGAGAAGCCACTGAGAAAGCCAGAAAATGAAGAACTCAGTTGCTAGAAATAGATGGAAACTAGGAATCCAGGAGCACATGGATGATTATCTGTCCCTGAAAGGACTCATGGAGTGAGGTCCCTGTGTTCCTTGAGCTTATGGTCTGGAGGAAGACATTGGTGTTCTTAACTAGAGCAAGGCCTGGTAGCTCTGCACTGGGCTAGCTACCAAGGCGGAGAGATGCTTTAGGCCAGGCTGCAGGACCTGCGAGCTGAGTGGGAAGGAGAATCTGTGCAGGAGGAGAGAGGCCCTGGGGGGAGGGCTCCTGGGATCTGAGTGACTTCCATGTGGCCATCAGCACGTTAAAGGCCTTGAAAGAACGTCGTAGGGCAATGAAGGGTGGTGCATTCATTTCTTTGCCTTTAAAGGTTGGGTGATCAGCCTTGTGGTTAGATTGGGCCAGGGCTTGGTCTATCAACCAGAAGCATCAAGGGAACTCTCTTTCCTGCATATCTGCAAAGCACAGGCCCTGCTGTTCTGTTTGGGAGCTCTTTCCAGCCTGTCCAGGATGGGGCAAGCCAGAGAGGCATCCTTGGGTCACACAAGTGTCTGGCTCAGCACTAAAACTTAATTTAAATTCATTTAATCCTGTCTTCCTTTACAGTTTTGATATTTGTTCGTCATGGGTTATTTTGCATTCATGTTTTTTTTTTTTGAATATTGCATTGAACTGTTTTATACTTTGATTCCTGAGCTTTTGGTTAGCCTCTTGAGCTTCACACCTGAAGCCAGAACCTCACTGGCCTTCCCCCAGTCCCTGCTACTGCTGCCTCTTGTCAGACACGTTGTAACCACAAGTGCATGTGGAAGAAGGGCTAGAAACGTCTCAATGCAGTGCTACCTTTGATTGAAAAAAACGTGCTCTGCAGACGAAGGCAGGGAGCTACATGTGGATGGTGATTTTGTACAGAACTACTAAGCAGGTGTTGCAGGGGTTCGCACCACTGAATCCATTTATAGAGGTAACGGCCACTCATTTAGGTGAATGTGAGCGGATACAAACGAACAAAGATGGGCCAGCCTGCCCTAGGCTTGCTGTGTAAGTGGTGTGGAGAGCAGGGGAAGGCCATCTTTCAGGCTGATGGGAAAACAGCTGCTGAGCTTCGACTCCCTAATACCTCTCAAGTGTCAGCACATTAATCCAAGCATCGCTATTCAAGGGGACTGCCCAGTGAGGTCGTGGCGGAAACGAGACACACTTAGCAGAGTATGAGAACACAGAAGGAAGGCTTAATATGGCCTTTCCATATCTGAATGACCATCACTGCAGAAATGAATGAACCATGTTTTCCTCCTTGTTCTAAGAAGACAGCGCTGAGCTCACCAGCTTCCACAGCTAGCTACAGGATGAAGCTGCAGGGCACAGACTGGGGACTAGAATTTTTAGTAATTAGGAGTTTGAAGAGCAGATCCAGCTGCCCAGGAAACTTTTGAGCTTGAAGTAACTCCTTCCCCACCCCTCATCCTTTGCCCTGAACATCGGTGCTTGCCTCCTGGGGAAACTGAGGCACCAAGCACTTCACCAGCTCAGCCAAGGTCATAGGGAGTGAGAACCCCTGAGTCTCAGGGCCTTACTGCCATGCCACAACTGTAGCGTCTCTCCCCTGGTGGCTTCAGGCTTTCCTTTATCCATGTGCGTCCTGCTTTGTCCACCTGCTTACCTGTCTTTCCTAAGCGCAGCTGCAGAGGGCCTTTGGTTCTGGTCTTGGACCCCATCCTCCTTCCCCTTGCAGGTGTGCACTCTCCTTGTGTTCATGCCATGGAGGTTGCCCTTCCCTCCCATCATTTCTACATGGGCTGAAGCTGAGCTCATCAGTGGGTCTCGCTGAATCGGATTTCCATTCTAGACATGGCTTCTCCTCCTCCTCATGCAATCCCCGCGGTTGCTGGAAACCTGTCTGAGCACCAGCTGCCCCTGCTTGGGCCTCTGTCAGTGTTTCTGTAGTCCTCTTATAACTGGGGGGTTGAGGCTCACACTGGGTTCATCTGCAGTGTGAAAGACTGTGCTCACCAAGCAAGGCACGGAGTCCTGGCTCTTGCCTGTCTCCAGAGAAGCCAAGGTCAGGTTCCTTCTAATCCTGTGGGGTCCAGCTGCCTGGATTCCCCGCCTCCTTTCCTCCTGACCTCTCTGTCTCTCTTCCCCCTCCCGCACTTTCCTCTTAACCTCTGGACCAAGGATCCAGTTAAAGTTTTTATCACACCGGGCAGGGCCTTCTTGGTTTTGCACACTGATTCCCTTTTACTCCAACTTCTGACTCCAGTTTCCCACACCCCTGAGGTGTTTAGGGGTGCCTTCCTGTTTGAATATCTGACTACAGAACAGGCCGCTGTGTTTTGTGGGCATGTCCTTCAGTGTCATGTTGTAGACTCCGTTCTAGTTCTTTTTCCTTCAGGACCAAGGCTTGGGGGCCTGTCTTGCCATGGAGGCCTCTCCTCCAGGGCCATGCACACAGCATCCTGCCTAGGCAGGGCCTGCCCATTTCCCTCTCTGTGCAATTGGGGTCTGGCTGGGCCGGCCTCCAGCTCCTCACCTCCTGGCTGTTCTGCTACAGGGAACATCCTTGCAGGGTGTCCTGATAGACCTGGCTGACATTTCCTTTGGAATATATCTACTCAGGTGTGGAGCTATCTGGCCAACTATCTGGCTGGAGACATTATGCCCATGAAGCCTGTAATTTGAGCCAAGCCAGAGGCTTTCCTCCCACACACGGTGCTCTGGGCTCCCTCATCCCCACATTCGCCTGCACGCTTCAGGACCCAGCTTCCTGAATTGACCCATCCTGAGAGGTGCTCTGGGCACCTCACTGCTCCAGCAGGCAGCTCTCAGGTTACTAATGAGTTTGGGAACACCAAGCTGAGCCTGAGGCTGCTATTTCTTTCTGACAGGCAGGGGGAAGAATCAGGAACAGCTTAGGAGAAAAACCCAAGCTCCTAGAACCCCAGTGGGTGCACACCCGATGCAGAGTGCAGATGCTAGAGGGTCCGTGCAAGAGGGTGCTGAGCCCTTCCCATGGCAGCCAGGGACTAAGGCTGCTCCGGGCAAGCTGTGACCACATGGCACCTTTACAAAGCCTCTGTCCCCATGGCCCTCTTCTGTAAATCGCAAATTTGTACCTTGCCGGCGTTTTTATTGGGTTGTTCTCTTTCCCTACTTGATTTGCAGGGAGTTTCTTATCTATATTGAGCGATTAATGCCTTCTTTGTATGTAGCACATATCATTGTCTGGAAAAATCTTCTTTGACTGGCTGGGCATGATGACTCACACCTGTAATCTCAGCACTTTGGGAGGCCGAGGCAGGTGGATCACTTGACGTCAGTTGTTCAAGACCAGCCTGGCCAACATGGTGAAACCCTGTCTCTACCAAAAATGAAAAAATTAGCCCAGTGTGGTGGCATGCACTTGTAGTCCCAGATACTTGGAAGGTTGAGGCAGGAGAATTGCTTGAACCCAAGACGCAGAGGTTGCAGGGAGCTGAGATCACACCACCGCGCTCCAGCCTGGGTGACATAGCGAGACTCTTTCTCAAAACAGAAGATCTTCTTTGACTTTACTTTCTGCCTCTTCTTTTTGTGTGTAAGCTATTCTATTCACTGCTCTGGCCAGTTTCTGGTGTTTAATAAAGTTTGTGAATGACTAAAGAGTGAATGTAGTTTAAAGCCATGTATACCCCACACGCAGCTCACAGCCCCAGGCTGTACAGGTGAGCTTCTGGGGAGAGCCACTAGAAACAGCACCTGTTGACTTTGTCTTGCATATACTTAGATCTTAGGGAGGGTCATCATTGTCTCAGAAAGTCTTGCAAAACAGAACTAAACCAAACACATCAGCTGTGTTCAGTCAGCTGCCTAGACTCTCAACCAAGATGAAATGAACTGACAACTTTTAAATGGTATAGTTGAGGTAGGACTGAAGTTCAAGTCAGGAAAACTAACATTTAATGCTAATCTTGCCATTAACTAGCTGTTAACATCTTGGAGTTGTTCCTTATCTGTCAGGGAGGGTGCACGGCAGATGCCACCTATACCTAAGGCTCTCTCTACCTCCTATGGTGCCATGTCCTCTGAAATATCACTCTTCTTAGTAAAACCCAGGACTACCCTGGAAACACGTTGTGTATGATTCACTGCTAAAGGTATATAGGAGCAATGCTATTCTCATTTGGTGGCAAAGGCTTAAAGTTTAATAAAGGTGACACATTTAATAAACGGTCACCAACCCACGGCGGGAGGAGTTCAGCAACTTTTGACAGTGGCTTCCCTTAGCCAAATGCACACCCAGTCATTCTTCCTTCACTGTACTCAGAGGCACCTAATAAATCATTAGCACTGATTATCAGAGAAACAAATACTCTTTCATGCCTTCTGCTCTTTGCTTTTTGCAGGCTGGACTTTTAATCTATAGAACAATGTGGTCATTGACATGGTTAAAATGCTGTATGCAAACAGCCACCTTCTTTGTTTGCCTGGTCTATATTGACAGGATCGTATTTCATGACTCAATATTTCTAGTGACTTTGCATGGATCTTGCACCTCTAGAATAATCTTCCTCATTTATGGGAGATAAAATGAGATCATCAGGAAGTATTTTTAAAAGACAGATTCCTGGACCCCACTCTGGGAAATTCAAAGCTCCGCAGGTCCAGGGTAGAAGCCAAGAACCTGTATTTATTTTAATTTATTTCAAACTTGGTTTCATACAGAGCCAAATTTGATAATCCTGGAACTAAACAGTCTCTGGTTTCTTTTAAATCTAAGGTTCTTTGTGATTTGTATCTAAATTTCATGAAACCTCCTCTCCACCCTTCCAAGTCCCAGTCTACACATTCCGTGGTTACATCATATCTGGGGAAAGCCACCAGGAGAGTCCAAACTCGAGGCTGTGTGAGCTCTATAACTAGGATCTCGTTGGTGTTGCTACTTTCAGAGCTGTGTAAAGCCGCTATTGTGTTATAAACCAGAAGTTGCACATAAGGATGAGGAGTAAGGTGGATTTCCCTCGGCAGGAGGGTAATTTCTCAAACTGAAACTGACAGCAGAAGGCTGACCACGTCCTAGGGAATGGTGTCGCTGCTGGGGGCTTTCAATCTTAAACAAACCAGTTTTTCAGGAGGCATAAAAAACAGGAGACTAAATAGAAGGCCACCGTCCTCCCTGGCTGGGACATTGGCTTCTACATAAACCACGGGAACTTTACCTTTTCATTGTTTGGGGGAAGGAATTTCAGGAAAAGCACTGAAGACCTAGATGTGGTTCCCTAGGCAGGGTTTGGAAAGAGCTGTGTTTTCCCAGGCGATGTGTCTACTGTCCAACCCCACAACCCTACCCCGTGAGGAACACGGTCCTCTTCTTTCATGTGGTGGCACTTTGCACCTCTAGGAAATGGATGGAGGGCCTGGAAAGCCTGCTGAGTTTTTTTTTAATGACACATGAATTCCCTGCCCATTCCCAGGCCCTCTGAGGAAACACACTCATCTGTGTGTCACCCTTAGTCACGAAAGCCACATACTCCCTGGAGGATATGAGGAACATCAAACACCTCCCTTCTGGAAAACCCGCCTGCACATGTCCACACGAAACAGGACTCTCACTTGGAGAGTGCCAGGGGCTACAAGTCCAGAAGCTGGTGAGGAGGCCATGTTCCTGGCTGATGGACTGCCAGGCCTCGGTGTGGGGACTTGCCTGTTCTGCTGCTGACCCCATAGGAGGAGTCCCTGGGGAGAGCATCCCTATGGGACCCCCGTGATGACCTTGCTGGAGACTCCAGCATCGGCCCTTTGGGTGAGTGTCCTGGGTCCGAGGGTGAGAGTGCTAGGCAGGCCTGCGCAGGCCTGTGCACCCTGAGCCCCAGCCCCTGAGGTAGGAGGAAGAACAGGACAAGTTAGGCTAGAACCCAGCTCACTGTTCTCTAGCCGGACGCTTCTCACCCAAACTCCTCCTTTCCCTCCACCTAAGTTTAGAAACTGCTGTCCCCGCCTTAGGAACCTATCATGGGATTGAGGCCAGCCCTGGTGCCCTTTCATCACTGCGAGGGCTCCCAGTGCCTGCTGGTGCCAGAGCCACAGAAAGCCGGGAAACAAGGAATCAAGATGTCAGGTGGGAGGAAGGCCCAGGTGCCCTGGGGCCCTTCAGCCTCACAGGGTCCTTTTAAAAGAAATATTTAATGTGTCTAAAATAAACTTTACCTGGAAAGCATTTACTGCTATTTTTAGAATGAAAAATGCATTTTTTTTAGGTCAAAACTGTTATTCAATATGTTTGCGGGCACAGCCGTTAGCTAAATCACAAAACACGACTTATTTTATAAATCTTGGCAGCATTTCTGGAAAGCGATACTCCTTAGCTTTATTATCCTCTCCCCCCTCGTTGGTTAAAGGTTTAACTTTGAATTTAGGTTTAACATCTCTCTGCTTCCTGTATTGCTTTTGTGGCTTATTGACCAGAACCTGTGACTTGCACGGGAGCCAGAATCATCCCAAGGTTGGTAGAGGCTGGAGAAATATGAGAACCAGATATTTACACCAGTTTAGCCGCAGAGAGATGCCGCCTTATTCACCTTGTGTTCCCATTTCCGTTTGTCTCAGGATATTTTTTAATTTCCCTTTTAATTTCTCCTCTGACCCATTCGTTGTTCAGGAACATGTTACATTTCTACATATTTGTGGATTTCCTGGAACTACTCCTGTGATTAATTTCTAGTTTCATATCATTGTGGTGGGAATCTTCTCTTTGGCTTCTCTGTGGTGTCTTTAGACCCTGTTTGCCCACTTTGTAATGGTTCAGCTGGCCTTACTGCAAAGTAAAATGACCTTTTCAGTCTTCCCTCGCCACCTCTTGGCTAAGCTGCTGCCGTGCTGTTGCCCTAATGACCGTACCCTTTGAGATACAGAGGTGGTCTTGTCTTTTAAGAACCGTCAGGGCCATGGATGTGGCATGCCTTCCACCTCTATGAGTAAGTGTAGCATACCGGTCAGCAGGCACAGGGGAGCCAGGACACACCTGCTTTTAAACTGTTGGTTACATTTTCAAATGCTATACTCAGTGTGTTTCAGGCAAATACCTAAGTAATGGGCATAATTATTAAATTAAAAAAAAGAACTAAATACAGAGTGTCCAAAAATCTAGAAACACTGGAAAAAACAGTATATTTATAGCACATTTTCATACGAGCAATTGGACACGTGCTTTAAAATTAGGTATCTAGAGGTTGACAAAAAAAATTAAGTAAATTATTTGAAAATTTGAGTAACATATAGTTTAAATATAGTGCTTTCTAATTTTGCAGATGCTTTCTTCTTGCATAGAAAAATCTGGAAGGAAATATACCAAACAGTAAAACAGTGAAGATTCCTGAGAGTGAAAATACGTAGGGTTTTTTCCCCCTTCTTTTCATTCATCTATTACTTTGAACATTTGTTCTGTAGAAATTAAATAAGATAAAATACCATGGTCCTTTCTTGTTTAAAAAAGTAGGATCAGTAGGAAGGAAGTTGGTAGGAGTTGGCCAGAGCTGCAGTAGCACATGTTCAGAAGGCATGACCCGTGGTCCTCAGCTGCCGTAGCACGTGTTCAGAAGGCGTGGCCCGTGGTCCTCAGCTGCCGTAGCACGTGTTCAGAAGGCGTGGCCCGTGGTCCTCAGCTGCAGTAGCACGTGTTCAGAAGGCGTGGCCCGTGGTCCTCAGCTGCAGCAGCACGTGTTCAGAAGGCGTGGCCCGTGGTCCTCAGCTGCAGCAGCACGTGTTCAGAAGGCATGGCCCCTGGTCCTCAGCTGCTCTTGCAGGGGAGCCAAGGTTCCGTTTCTCTGAAGTTGTCTGTAACACCAACAGTCCAGATGTTCATTCATTCATTCATTCATTCAAGAAACACTGAATAGCAGCTACAGGCATCACATGCTCTCTTGGTGCTGGAGATAGAGTGAAGACTGAACAGAAAAAATCCCTTCTCTCATGGAATTTTTTTTTTTTTTTTTTTGAGATGGAGTCTTGCTCTGTTACCCAGGCTGGAGTGCAATGGTGTGATCCCGGCTCACTGCAACCTCTGCCTCCTGGGTTCAAGCAATTCTCCTGCCTCAGCCTCCAAAGTAGCTGGGACTACAGGTGCCCGCCACCAAGCCCAGCTAATTTTTGTATTTTTAGTAGAGACAGGGTTTTGCCATTGTTGGCCAGGCTGGCCTCAAACTCCTGACCTCAGGTCGTCTGCCTGCCTTGGCCTCCCAAAGTGCTGTGATTACAGGCGTGAGTCCTGTGCTTGGCCGGAAAGTGCTTTCTTTAGTGAAAAGATGAAAGCTCTCAATTTCATAAGGAAAGAAAAAAAAATCATGTGCTGAATTTGCTAAGAACTTCAGTAAATACAGTAAGATATTTTGAGAGAGACCACATTCACATAACTTTATCAGAGTATATTGTCAATGTTACTCTGCCTGATTTATAAATTAAACTTTATCATAGGTATGTATGTATAGGAAAAAATGTAATACAGATAGAGCATCCCAAATCTGAAAACACACAGTCTGAAATGCTTCAGAATCCAAAACTTTTTGAGCAGCGACATGACACTGAAAGGAAATACTCATAGGAGCATTTTGGATTTGGGATTTTTCAGATTGGGGATGTTCAGAAGTATAATGCAAACATTCCAAAATCCAAAAAATTCAAAACACTGCTGGTCCCAAGAATTTTGGATAAGGGATACCCAACTTGTATGTATAGGGTTCTGTACTATTTGTGGCCTCATGCATCCACTGAGGGTCTTGGAATATACCCTTTGTGAATAACAGGAGGACTACCGTATATTGTTATTAACTGTAGTTCCATGGTGTGCAATTGATCTCTTGAACTTATTCCTTCTGTCTAGCTGAAACTTTGTACATTTCGATCAACATCTTCCCAAACCCCTGAACCTCTGGCCTCTGCTAAGTACCATCTACTCTCACCATCCTACCCTCTGCTTCTGTGAGTTCAACTTGTTTAGATTCCACATGTAGGTGAGATAACACGGTATTTGTCTTTCTGTGGGTGTCTTATTTCTCTTAACATAATATCCTTCATGTTCATCTACATTGTCATTGTCACAAATGACAGGATTTCTTTCTCTTTTAAGGCTTAATGGTGTTCTATGGTGCACTCTATTATACCATATTTTCTGTATTCATTCATTCATCAGTGGACACATAGTTTGATCCATATCTTGGCTATGGTGAATAATGTTGCAGTGAACCTGGGAGTGGAGATCTCTCTTTGACGTGATGATTTTCTGTCCTTTGGATATATGCTCAGAAGTAAGATTGCTGGATCATATATTCTACTTTTAATTATTTGAGGAATCTCCATACTGTTTTCTATGATGGCTATACTAACTTAGATTCCCACAATAGCATATAGGATTTTAGGCTTTTCTTTGCTCTCCATCTTCACCAACACTCATTATCCTTCCTGTTATTAGTAATAGCCATTCTATCAGGTGTGAGCTGATATATCATCATGCTTCTGTATTGCCCTGATGATTAGTGATATTGAACATGTTTTCATAGACATTTTAGTTATTTGTATGTCTTCTCTGGAAAAATCTTTATTCAAGTTCTTTACCCATTTTTCAATCAGGTTTTTAATTTGTTCTCTTGTTATTGGTTGTTTGGGTTCTTTATATGTTTTGGATATTAATCACCTGTCAGATTTACACTTTGCAAACATTTTCTCCCATTGTGTAGGTTGTCTCTTCACTCTGTTGATTACTTCCTTCACTGTGCTGAAGCTTTTCAGTTTGATGTCATTCCCTTTGCCTATTTTTGCTTGCGTGGCCTGTGCCTTTAAGGGTATATTCCCCAAATCATTGCCCAAACCAACATCATAGAGCTTTTCCCTTATATTTTATCTGGTAATTTCATAGTTTTAGGTCTTATGTGTAAGTCATTAATTTATTTTGGGTTGACGTTTTTGTGTGGTGTGAGATGAGGATCTAATTTCATTCTTCTGCATATGGATACCCAGTTTTCCTGCTACCATTTATTGAAGACTGTCCTTTCTCCATCAACTTGAGTTGATGTTATGATGTTAATTGTGGGATTTTCATATGTGGTCTTTATTGTGTTAAGGAACATTCCTTTTATACCCAATCTGTTGAGAATTTTTATCGTGAAAGGATTTCAGTTTTGTAAAATTCTTTGTTTGCTTCTATTTTCTGTCTAAACCATATGACATTATCATACAGTTTTTGTCCTTCATTCTGTTGATATGGTATGTCACATTATTGATTTGTGTATGTTGAATCATCCTTGCATGTATCCTTCCAAGGATAGATCCCACTTGATCATGTTGATTTAGTTTGGATATTTGGTCCTGCCCAAATCTCATTTGGAATTGTAATCCCCAGTGCTAGACGTGGAGCCTGGTGGGAGGTGTTTGAATGATGAGGGTGGATCCCTCATGGCTTGGTGCTGCCTTCGTGATAGTGAGTTCTTGTGAGATCTGGTCATTTAAAAGTGTGCCTCCTGCTACTCTGTGTCACTTGCTCATGCTTTCACCATGTGGCATGCCTGCCCCCCTTCACTTTCCACCATGATTGTGATTGTAAGTTTCCTGAGGCCTCCCTAGAAGCTTAGCAGATGCCAACACCAGGCTTTCTGTAAAGCCTGCAGGACCATGAACCAATTAAACCTCTTTTCTTTATAAATTACCCAGTCTTAGATATTTCTTTATAGCAATGCAAGAATGAACTAATACACATGGTGAATGATTGTTTTAATGTCTTGGTGAATTCAATTTGCTACTATTTTGTTGAGGATTTTGGCATCCATGTTCATCCAGGATATTGAACTATACTTTTCTTTCTTGTAGTGCCCTTATCTGGTTTTGGTATCAGGATAATGCTGGCCTCATAAAGTGAGTTTGGAAGCATTCCCTCCTCTTTAGTTTTTTTGGAAGAGTTTGAAATTGATTGGTATTAGTTCTTCAATCGGTTGGTAAAAATTCAGCTGTGTAGCCATCTGGTCCTGGATTTTCTTTGATGGAACACTTTTTATTACTGACTTAGACTCCTTGTATGTATCGGTCTGTTTCTTTTTTTGGTGTATAATTGTTCACAATAGTCCTTAGGATCCGTCAGTGTTTCTGTGGTATCAGCTGTAATGTCTCCTCTTTCATTACTGATTTTACTTGAGTCTTTCTTTTTTTTTTTTTTTAGTCTAGCTAAGAGTTTGTCAATTTTATCTCTTCAAAAAACCAATTCTGTTTTTTTTTTTTTACCTTTTCTATTGTTTTTCTTGTCTCCATTTCACTTTGTTATTTTTATCTTCTGCTAACTTTGGGCTTAGTTTGGTAGATCCTAGCAGCTTGTACCCTCTGCATGGAAAAGCCACAAAAACTTAATGCCAGTTTGTGAGAGCAGCCTTAGGGACTGAGCCTTGCAAAGCCACTGGGGTGGAGTAGCTGCCCAAGGCCTTGAGAGTCCACCCCTCACACCAGTGTACCCTGGATGTGAGACGTGGAGTCAAAGGAAATTTATTTTGGAGCTTTAAGATTTTCTGGGTTTTGGACTTGTGTGGGGCCCATAGTCTTTCTTTTGGCTGATTTTTTTCCCTTTTGGGATGGGAATATTTACCCAATGCTTGTATCCCCATTGTATCTTGGAAGTAAATAACTTGTTTTTGATTTTACAGGCTTGTAGGTAGAAGAGATTTACCTTGTCTCATATGAGACTTGGGACTTTGGACTTTTGAGTGAATGCTGGAGTGATTTTGGACTCTGGGGGACTATTGGGAAGGCATGATTGCATTTTACAATTTGAGAAGGACAAGATATTTGGGGGACCAGGGGCAAAATGATATTTGGATTTGTATCCCCAAAAAAATCCCACATCAAATTTTAATCCCTGTTGTTGGAGATGGAGTGTGGTGAGAAGTGACTGGATCATGGGAGTGGATTTCTCATGAATGGTTTATCACCATCCCCTTGATGCAGTGCTCATGATAGTGAGTTCTCATGAGGTCTGGTTGTTTAAAAATGTGTGGCACCTCCTCTTACCCTCACTCTCTTTTGCTCCTGCTCTGGCTATGAACCCCCTTTGCCTTTCACCACGATTGTAAGTTTCCTGATGCCTCCCCAGAAGCTAAGCAGATGCTAGCACCATGTTTCCTGTATAGATTGCAGAACAATGAGCCAATTAAATCTCTTTTATTTATAAATTACTCAGTCTCAGGTATTTTTTTATAGCAATGGAATAATTGCCTAATATACTCCTATTATTAATTTCTAGTTTCATACCATGGTAGTAGGAAAAGATACTTGAGGCCATTTCAGTCTTCTTACCTTTATTAAGTTTTGTTTTGTGCCCTAAAATAGAGAGCTAAGTCTGTCCTGGAAGATATTCCATGTGTGCCTGAGGAGAATGGATATTCTGTTGCTGCTGGATGGAATGCTCTGTATACGTCTATTAGGTCCATTTAATGTAAACTGCAATTCAAGTCTCCTGTACCTCCTATGTTGAGTGTTGATATCCTAACAGTATTTGTATGTTGAAACCTCATTACTAATCTGATAGTATTAAGACGTAGGACTTTGTGGAAATTAAGACATGAAGACTTATGAATGGGATTAGAGCCCCTGTGAATGGTATTAGCACCCTTATAAAAGAGATTGAAGGGGGAACGTTTGCCCCTTTCCACCATGTCAGGACACAGCACCAAGGTGCAATCTATGAGAATGGGCCCTTATCAGACACTGCATCTGCTGGCACCTGACCTTAGATTTCCCAGCCTATAGAAGTTTAAGAAATAGGCTGGGCATGGTGGCTCACACTTGTAATTGCAGCACTTTGGGAGGCTGAGGTGGGTAGATCACCTGAGATTAGGAGTTCAAGACCAGCCTGACCAACATGGTGAAACTCCATCTCTACTAAAAATACAAAAATTAGCCAGGCATGGTGGTTCATGCCTGTAGTCCCAGCTACTTGGGAGATTAAGGCAGGAGAATCACTTGAACCTGGGAGATGGAGGTTGCAGTGAGCTGAGATCACACCACTACACTCCAGTTGGGTGACAAAGTGAGACTTCGAGGAAGAAGGAGGAGGAGAAGGAGGAGGAAGAGAAGGAGGAGGAGGGGAAGAAGAAGGAGAAGAAGAAGTTGTTGTTGAAGTTGTTTATGAAATAAATTTGTGTTATTTACAAATTATCCAGCCTAAGGTATTTTTTGAAAACAGCCTGAACAGGCTAAGACAAAATCTAATTTTAAAAAAATGTTCTGCCTGACTGATCTGTTCAATGTTGAAAGTGGGGTATTGGCATTTGCTACTCTTATTGTATTACAGTTTATCTCTGCCTTCAGATCTCTTAATTTTTGCTTTATATATTTAGGTGCTCTGATGTTGGGTGTATATATATTTATAATTGTATGTGTTCTTGATGAATGCATTCCTTTATTATCATGTAATTATCATCTTTGTCTTTGTAAAAGTTTGACTTAAAGTTTATTTAAACTGATGTAAATATAGCTATCCCTGCTCCTTTTTGGTTTCCATTTGCATGGAGTATTTTTTTCCATCCTTTTACTTTCAATCTATATGGTTTTTTTAAAAGGTAAAGTGAGTCTCCTATAGGCAACATATAGTTGGGTCTTGTTTTTTGTGTTTGTTTTTAAATCCATCTAGCTAATCTATGTCTTTTGATCAGGGAATTTATTTCATTTACATTTACGGTAATTATTGATAGACAAGGCTTTACTACTTCCATTTTGTTAATTGTTTCCTGGTTGTCTTGTAGATCCTTTGTTCCTTTCTTCCTGTCTTGCTGTCTTTGTTTGTGATTGTATGATTGTCTATAGTGGTATGCTTTGATTCTTTACTTGTGATGTTTATGTATAATCTACCATTTTGCTGACTGTAGTTCTTAGTTTAAGGTGCTAAGAGTACTATAATTTGTAAAATAGAGAGCCAAGTTTCTACTCACGCCTAAGGTGAGAGGGTGCTTTCTGAATTCCTTTCTGTAGACTTGGGATTTACATCTGAATTGAGCACAGCCCTGTGGATTCTGTGGGTAATGAGAGACAACTGCTCTGGGATCTGAGTAGGGATCAGTAGTGATGCAGTGAAAGGTGTCGGGGGGATGTGGGCAGATGGGAGACTCAGGGGTGTTCAGGGCCAGCCTCGATCCTCCCAAATTGCTGACCCCTGTGAAATAAGGAAGCTGATGCTAGGAGAGACATCTCCAGCGTTTGACATCATAGCATCCTGGTCAAAAAGCTCAGTTTCTCACACTCAAGTGAAAGGAGAGTGGGTCAACTGTGGTGGTCATGTGTATGTGATATAGAGTGTATGTGTGTGTCTGTGTGTAGTATGTTGTGTGTATGAGTGTGTGTGTGGGAGTGGTGTGGTATGTGTGTGTGTACATGTGTGGTGTGTGTGTCTATATGGTATGCTATGCATGTGTGTGTGGTGAGTACATGATGTGTGTGTGAGGTGTGCAGCATGTTGTATGATGTGTGTGAATGTGTGCTGTGTATGGTGTGCGTGTGTGTGAGATACATCATATGGTGTGTGTGTATGCATGTGTGGTGTGGGTGTCAGTGTGTTGAGTATGTGGTGTGTGTATGATATATATGGTGTGTGTGTTTATGGTGTATGTGGCATGTTGTGTGATGTATGTATATTTAAGGTGTCAAAGGCTGTGTAGATGCAGAAGCTTTATAGATGCCCCACAGAGGTCTCTTTTTGCTCACCAGCACTCTTAGACCCCTGTAATCTTTCTTTTATTGTAATGTAAATTACATTGCCCACCAAGAATGTCATAATGGGCTGCCATAGGCAGTGATTCCCAGCCCTTTTAAAATTGTTATGCCTACTCAATATCCCTCTCCCTCTTTGCTTATTTGTCACTTTAAAATAGAATCAGATTAAGTTAACTTTGTGTCTTTAGGGGAATTCCCAGCGCTGCTTGGAGTTTCTGGTACGAAGTGCTGGTGCTCTCTGCCAAGGAGCAGGGGCATCCGTAAATCACTGTGGGATGTTAATGGCTATATTCTTTCTTATTCATTACAGCCCCAGCCCCCAAAAGGCAAAAATGTGACCACTGGACTCCCTGCCCATCTGACACCTATGCCTACCGGCTACTCAGCGGAGGTGGCAAAAACAAGTACGCCAAAATCTGCTTTGAGGACAACATGTAAGTGCCAGCGTTTAGAAGGAAAACAAAGCTATCCCCTTCCCTGAGGCTGACCAGGCAGCAGCTCTGCCCACAGGAGAGAACCATATATATGCCCTTGGTCTCAGGCAAAAGACTGAGAGCGTCCAAGTGGAAATGAGAAAGCTCTGCTGTATTAACCAGGGAAGGAGCTGATCATCTCTAATGGCTGTATGCGTCCTGTGTTGAATGGTTTTACCGTTTCATTTGACTGCAGTTATACTTAGGATTTAAATCTGAACTGAGCACAGCCCTGTGGGTTCTCTGGGTGATGACAGACAGCTGCTCTGTGATCTGAGTAGGGATCAGTAGTGATGCAGTGAAAGGTGTGTGGGGGACGTGGGGGCATGGGAGCCTCAGGGGTGTGCAGCGCCAGGTGGGCTCTGAACAAAGTTAGACTACTTTACTCTGAATATGTGGCAAAGCTCTTCAAAGTCATGGGAACATGAAAATTCAGCTGATAGTTTGTTAGTTTTGTTTTACGATCCTCACCCTCCTGGATTAAAGCATGTGTGGTTCCTCTTTACAGTCCGCACCTCATATGTTTTCAATATTTTGGGAAAATCCATAGGATTGATATTATTTCTTCTTTAAATATTTGGTGTGATTTCCCAACAAAGCCATTCTAGCCTGGAGGGGTTCATTTTGAGGTTTTTAACTGCAAATTTAATTTATGTAATAAGTGTAGCACTACTTATCTGTTTCTTCTTCAGTGACCCCCCTCTTTTTTTTTTTGAGCTTCCTTAATTTATAGCACAGCTAAGCTCAGCAGAGTCTTCCTTTGTTCCGACTGAAATCAGCCATTTCTCTAAAGAGACAGTTCTTTAATGGGACGTGCTATTTGGTAACAGATCTAGACACTCATGGCCCCTGGAGAATGTTCCTCCTAAGCACTTTTAGTGGGCAGAACCAAGCAATGCCTTTGTTTCTGAATCACAAATTTACATTATTATTTACAATTCAAATTCAACAGTGCAGGAGTCCCATCCCCTTAAGTTTTTTGATTTTACATTTTAACTCTTCTCTTACACTGAGAATCTTGGTTCCTAGTACTGTTAACCTTTGCCTTCAAATTACAATACCAGTACTACTAACAATACTAAATGAAGTTTAATTAACAATTACTAAATGAAGTTTAAAAATGTTGTTTGCTGTTTCTTTTAGATTTAAAAATATTTTATTAAGGATATAAAGATCAGATATCTGTATTCATCAAGGTTTTCCAGAGAGATAGAGCCAATGACGGTGGGAGGTAGGAAGAGAAAGGAAAGAGTGGATTTATTTATTAGGGAAATGGGCTCATCCAATTATAGAGGCCAAGAAGTCCCATGACAGGTCATCTGCAAGCTGGAGACCCTGGGATGCTGGTAACATGACTCAGTCCAAGTATTAAAGCCTCAGAACCAGAGAAGCAGGGGTGTAATTCTCAGTTTGAGAATCAATAGGAGATGAGGGGGTCTACTGGTGTCAATCATGGAGTCCAAAGACTGGAGAGCCTGGAGTTCTCATGTCCAAGGTAGAAGTAGAAGGGTGTCCCAGCTCCAGCAGAAAGAGAGAGAGAAGCAAAAGGGGATGAAGTTGTCCTATTATGAGGAACTCACCCACTCCTGTGATAATGGCTTTAATTCATTCATGAGGGGAGAGCACTCATGGCCTGATCACCTCCTAAAGGTCGCACCTCTTAATACTGTTACAGTAACAATTAAATTTTCACATGAGTTTGAGAGGTGACAGACATTCAACTCATAGCAATGACCAAAGTCATATGAAATAATTATTTTCCCTGTAGTTGTGTCACAGTTGGATTAATTTCCATTTGCTTTTAATTCTAGGTTTGTCTGTTTTTCTTTGGGTTTCATTTAATTTTTGAATATATATTTATGTGGTTCAGAAATCCACATTATGTTTGAACATTACATGTCCCAAAAAGGAGGCTCAGAGAAATCTTCCCTATATTCTCCACCTTTTCTCCCATCTCCTGTTCCCATCTCAATTTTTAAATTAGTTTTTTATTTATTCTTCCAGTATTTTTAATGGTAAAAATAAGCTAGATCTATAATTAATACATACGTACTTTGGAGTATATTTTTATGTACATATATATGCATGTATACATGTGAATATATGTATGAGTGTGTATGAATATGTGTGCATACATGTATATATACATATATGCACATATACACACGTACATATACGTATATATGCTTTCTTACTTTAAAGGTAGTAAACTCTAAACAGTTTTGCCCTTGGCTTTCTTCACTTAACGGTTAATAGAGATGACCCCATATCAATACATAAGGCTTTCCCTCGTTTCCTTTATTGATGCATGGTGTTCCCTAGCATGGATGTGTCATACTTTATTCAACTAGTTCTGTACTGACAGGCATTTCTGATGTTTGATATCTTTTGGTATTACCAATAATGCTGCAGTGAACAACCTTATGGATATATCATTTTGTAATTAATTATGATAAAGTGAACACTTGTGTAGCTGATATCCTGGCTAAGAAATAGACTATCTCTAGCACTCCATAAGCCCTCTGTGTGCCCCTTCCCAAATTCAGCTTCCTCTTTTCTTCCTGCCCAGTGCCCTGGATTTTAGCTTTGATGGTGATCATTTGCTTGCTTTTCTTGGTAGTTTTACTGCCCAAGCATGCATTGCAAAATACTGTTATTTAATTAAACACGTGTTTAATTTTGTCTGTTTTGGACTTTGTATAAACAGAATCATAAACCAAATACTCTTTTGTGTCTGGCTTTTTTGCTTAACGTTGTATGTGCGAGATTTATCCTTGATGTTGGATGTAGCTATTGTTCTTAGATGTTCATTGCTGTATCACATTGCATTGCATGAATATGCTACAGTTTATCCATTCTGTTGTTGAATGACGTCTGGGTCATTCCCAGTTTGGGGTTATTAGGACCAGTGCTGTTCCCATCTCTTGGTGCACATGTGCATACATTTCTATTGAGTGTTTTTTTTTTTTAAAGAGAGGTTCTCACAATCAGCCTCAAATTCGGTGATACTCTAGAAAAACTCCTAAGATCCAATCAGAGGTTATACTTATAGGTGAGGTTTATTGCCGCAAAAAATACAGAGCAAACGCTGCTACACGGTCTGCTCATGGTGAATTCTTCCAGTTTATGTTTCTCTGAAATACCTTTATTTCATCTTCATTCCTGGAAAATACTTTTGCAGGCTGTGTTGGCCATTATTTTCTTTCAGCACATTCAAGGTACCATTCCACTGTCTTCTAGGTTCTATTCTTTTTCTTTTGAGAAGTCAGCTGACAGTCTAACTGTTGCTACCGTGAAAGTAACTGCCTATTTCCCCCACCCCCATCAACTTCGCGATTCCTCGTCTTTGATTTTTCAGCATTTGTACCCTGATGTGTCTTTTGTGTTTTATCTTCTTTGGAGTTTTTTGAGTTTTCTAAATACGTAGCTACTGAAGTCCTTCATCAAATATAACAAAATTCTCTGCTCTTGCATCTTTTGCCCCATTCACTTTCTCCTCTTCTTCTGAGATTCTTTATGAAACATGTTAGACCTTATCACTACTGTATTCTCTGTAGCCTACAGTCTATTTTGTATTTTCCGTCTGTTTGTCTCTGCTCTTTATTGTGGACAGAGCTGTTTTCCATTCACTAATTCTCTTACCACTGTGCCTAATCTGCTGTTAAACCCATCCAGTGACCAGTGATTCTAGGTAACTATATCATCTTAGTTTTAGAACTTTATTCTGGTTCTTTTTTAAATCAGCATGTCAGCTTTGGTACTTTTTGGTTCTGAAATTTTTAACCTTATCAACCATGTTCTGGAATACATTACAGTTAATGTCTGAGTTGAATACCTCTAGCATGTGGAGGGCCTGTGAGTCTCCCGCTGTTATCTGCTGTTTTCTGCCGGTTCCATTGGCTCTTGTGTGCACTGGCTTCCCTCCTCACATGTTAGGTTTCATTTGATCCCGCACCTGTTTTTTAAAAAAATTGAGGCATGGGATGATATCTTCTTCTGAGGAATTGTCTTTGCTTCTCCCAGGGACCTGGAACCTTTAGCCGAACTGGATGACCTGAATAAATGTTAAAGATTTTCTGGGCCACCTAGTTGACTAAAAACTAGGCTGAAGTTTTTACAAGCTCTGATTTATTTCTGGTTTCCTCTCACTTTCAGGATTCAACCCTCTGTGACCCCAGCCCAGATAAGATGTGGGAGAGTCAACATGGCCCTGGGCCTGGCTTCCAGCTTCTGTTCCCCTGGCTCATGTGGTTGCCAGAAGCGCTGTTCCCTTCCTTACACACTTTTTCTGGAATCAGAAAATTGTCCTTGGTTAAAAGTAGCTTTAGATGCTGGACTTACCACCCTGAAATTTCGTCTTCTCCTAGATCTTGGCCTGGGAAATTCTTGACTGTCTTATTTTGTCTCTGCTCTGTACAAGCAGATCTTTAACAGCAACAGCAGCTACAAAACTTGCCTCATGTTTTCTGCTTTTCTCTGTGAGGGAATAGGTTCAGATGACCAGAAATTTCTTTCTGCTTCTTTTCAAGTTCTTATGGAATATTCTCTAAAACTGTCAAAAACCACTAAGTCTAGAACACTCGTGGGGAGAGTTAGGTAAAGATGTCAAAAGCAGAATATTAAAGTTCCATATTTGCTATTCCAAAGCATGGAAAAAGGAGGAAGACTTCCAGATTCTTTTCATAAAGCTAGCATGTCATTGATTCTAAAACTTGACCAAGGGAACACACACACACACACTATGTCTGTGATCTTCAGTCATAATTACCATCTCCAGGAAAGTCATTTCCTCTCTCTTGTTTTAGGGCACAATCCTCTGAATTTGACATTTCATGTTCTCCAATGTAAAGGTTAAAAATTAGTGACATAGCCGGGCGCGGTGGCTCATGTGTGTAATCCCAGCACTTTGGGAGGCTGAGGCAGGCAAATTGCTTGAGCCCAACAGTCCAAGACCAACCTGAGCAGCATGCCAAAATTCTGTCTCCACAAACATTTTTTAAAAATTATCCAAGTGTCGTGGTGCACACTTGTAGTTCCAGCTACTTGGGAGGCTAAGATGGGAGGATTGCTTGAGCCCAGGAGATAGAGGTTGCAGTGAGCCAAGATTGCACTGCTGCACTCCAGCCTGGGTGACAGAGCGAGACCCTGTCTCAATGAATAAATAAATAATAAATTAAAAATAAAGTACATCAGTGAAGAGCCTGAGCTAAATAAATGTTAGTTTCTCTCCCCCCTAGCCATCTGTCTAAATTTTAAGATTGAATGTAGTGTCCAGGTGCCCTGAGATTCTAGGTCCCCTGAGGGACTGAGTCTGTAGACACTGGGAATAGATGTGTGTGGGTGGGCGTGGGGGTGGTGGTCTCGGGAGCCACACCAAGGCCAGTGCGGACCTTCAGGGAAATGGTGGGGACAGCAGATAAGCCTGACATTTGGCCAGGCGGAGACTTCGTGGAGCAGGGAGAGCTGCAGCCTTCTTGGTACTTGACTAATGCTTAGTTACATTTCAGGCTCATGGGAGGAAAGCTGGGAAACGTCGCCAGAGGAATAAACATTGCCATTGTCAACTGTAAGTTACTTAACGTTTTCTTTAAACTTCTCTGAAAGCTCTCTGGTCAGATTTTCAAAGACACCTTGGGTTTTCAAGATTTGTGCTCATGGTTTAGTCTAGGTTTACATTTTAATGCATTTTAAGATTATATGTTCAATTAGTTTTACAAGTCTTCACAGATTATTTGCAGTTCTAACAACAAATAAACTGAAAACTAAATATAGACTTTATTTTTAAAAAAGTAAAATACAGAGGGATAGGCCACAGGCAGGGTTAAAACCAGAAGAGCTGCCAAGGGGGCGCAGCCTGTGGTCCTGGACTGAGCCTCATTTGCCCCCAGAGTCCCAGAGTCTGCTGAGGCACTGATGCCACAGGCCAGCTCATACTTCTGTGTGATAAAAGCCACAGCAGCCTCATGGGGAACAAAACTTGGCCTTTTTCTTAGGCCCTGAATAAAACTCTGTCACAGTTGCCATTGAGGGTCCCAGATGAGAAGGAAAGGGTTTCCTACAGCGTCCCTCGGAGTGAGTGGACAGCATAGCCCCAGGTCGTCGGGGCTGTGGAGATAAATGCTCCTAGTCAGACAGCCCTGAAGGAGACTGTAAAGTAGGAAGTGAGTGGGCTGAGGGGGCTCTGGTGTTTCTGTGGGAAGAGGCAGGTGGGCCTGACTGAGGGGCCTCTGGTGTTTCTGTGGGAAGAGGCGGGTGGGCCTGGCTGAGGGGGTCTGG